>JASSUY010048207.1:0-43197 GCA_032466535.1 Forpus xanthops
TCCTGCCCCTCTACTCTGCTCTCATGAGACCTCACTTGGAGTATTGTGTGCAGTTCTGGTGTCCTCAATATAAAAAGAATATGGCACTGTTGGAACAAGTCCAAAGGAAGGCCACAAGGATGATCAGGGGACTGGAGCACTTCCCATATGAAGACAGGATGAGAGAGTTGAGTCTGTTCAGCCTGGAGAAGGGACTGTACTGAGAGGACAAGGGGTAATGGGTTCGGACTTTAACAGGTGAAGTTTAGATTGGATCTGAAGAGGAAATTCTTTACTGTAAGGGTGGTGAGGCGCTGGAATGTGCTGCCCAGGGAAGTTGTGAATGCTCCATCGCTGGCAGTGTTCAAGGCCAGGTTGGACATAGCCTTGAGTGGCATCGTTTAGTGGGAGGTGTCCCTGCCCCTGGCAGGGGGGTTGGAACTAGGTGATCCTTTCCAACCCTAACTATTCTATGATTCTTTCTGCTGGATTAAATCCTATGCTTGTTCCAAAAAATAAAATCCTCTGTGTGAATCTCATGGGAGCAGAATCTGTACTGAGAAGGATCCTGAGTCTGGGGTGTCCTTCAGCAATCTATCTCTAACCTTTTATTAAGCAAAACCTTACATTCTCCCCTACCTCAGAAATACGGATTGTCCTAGGTGACATCTTTAGCTGATGATTTTAATCTAATTTGTAGGATCCCAGAGTGGTTTGGGTTGGAAAGGACCTTAAAGCTCATCCTGTTCCATCCCCTTGCCATGGGCAGGAACACCTTCCACTAGAGCAGGTTGCTCCAAGCCCTGTCCAACCTGGCCTTGAACACTGTCAGGGCTGGGGCAGCCACAGCTTCTCTGAGCACCTTGTGCCAGGCTCTCACAACCCTCACAGGGAAGACAAGAACCAAACTTAAGCTGCCCAGAATATTTGCCTCATGCAAATGTAGTATAAGCTATTTTCATCACACACCCCTCAAAAAAAAAAAAAGATAAATCACAAAAGTTTTCAGAGTATAAATAATGTTTTTGAAATCTCTGAAAAAAAATTATTAGTTGTGGAAATTATATCAATAAATAATTAGCTGTAAACTTAGCAGCAGGTATGTCAATGGAATGCCACATCTCCAGTTTGGGGAGGGACACAGAGTACATGGCATGTTGAGTAACATGTTGAGGTGATGACAGTACTCTTTTTGTATTGTCTGGGAAGAGACAGTGATACCAGACAGAAAACCTAGTGCCTCTTTGGTTTCCTTATCACAGCATTAACGGGTTTCCTCAGAAGTCACATCCATAGCAGCAGGGTCTTAGTGCTACTAAAAGCAATCCCTGATGTACTTTATCTCAATACAGTGATATAGAAACAGTGGAATTTCTGAGCAAACAGAATCAGAACATGGGTCACTTGGATCTGTTTCTGTTAGTGTTGCTGTTTGTGGAGCAGGAGTAGGTCCTGCAGGTTAGTTTCTGATTCACAGAGAAATCAATGATCTGAAGGAAAATTGTAGATGATGTCTAGAAGCACTGTTCTCTTGAATGCAGATCCAAAGTCCACACTGGATGCTCTTCCTGGCAGCAAGTGTGAAATCAGCCTTTCTTCTTCATCTTTGCTCTTCAATCTCAGTTTAAACACAGGCCTCTTACCTGCTAAAACTTGGATAAAAGCCTAATGCAGTGTGGCCTTTAAAGGTGAACAACAGCAAGGGCCCTGTCTTGAATGCAGAGGTGATGCAGAAGAACCTTTGGAAGGGGCACTGGACTTCCCAGGCAGTCTTTTGTGCACAAAGGCCAACTGATGTTTGTGTGGCCACAAGAGGAAGTTCTGCCTTAGACAGAGAAGACATGAGTGACTCACAATCCCTGCGACACTAGTGAATATTCTGTAGAAGTGTTAGTATTGCTGTGTTAAATCCAGAGTTCTGTGCTCCTGATTTTGTTGTGTCTTCCTTACCTACACTGTATTTTAAACTTTGGAACCCAGTCCTTGGACGCACTAACCATTGTGCAGCACAGAATAATTTCCATGGTAGTATATTCTGGTGGTGATGGTTCGCTGTCACAGTTGCCAAAGTCAGCAAAGTAGAGCTCACTTTAACATGGGGCAGGTGCCAATAATGGTGTGATATCAGTAGAAAGGAGCTTAAAGTGGACTTCAGAAGTCATCTTAGTAACTGGTGGATGTTCAAGCAACTGGTTTATGCTGAATTTCATGTCACTGCAGCTACACTGTGATGGTACCCCACCTTATTTAGATATGTTGTGCACAAGACCAAAGTTATATCTTTGAGTTGTATAGTTATATAATTAAGAATTAAGCATTAGCTGTATCCCAGGGTAAATTTACAGGGCTGGTCAGGGTCACAGCCATTGATACCCCAGGAACTGTGGAGCAATAGGCCTGGAGTAAAAGGATACAGGGGATGTTTGATAAAAAGAGAAAGGAAGGAATTAAACTGATAAGAATGGAAAGGGATTTGAAATAGGAGGGAAAGTGAGCAGCAAAGAAAAGGGGTTAGATCTTCTAAGGGACAGTGGGAAACAGATACGAAGCATGGCAGAAGTGAGAACAAGATGAAAAGGGTGTTAACCTGAAATACCAGAAAGGAAATGAAAGCTAGAAGAAAACAGGAACAAATATAAAAGCCAAATCAATTGTGTTGCTGGCCGAGAGTGCAAGAAGTTTTATAGCATTAGTGTTTGCCGTGTGCTGTCTGGTGGTGCAGTAACTAGGTATGTATGCTCTATCAAAGTCCCCATAGCAGTTACACACTGAGTGAGAGAGGAGAGGTCTTTTTGAACGTGGATCTTTTTGAACATATCTCCCTGGACTTTTCAGGGCTGTAATCCAGTGTTTCACATGGTGAATTCCCAAGCCAGTTTCCCAAAATGCAAAAGGGATGGTGTCAGCTTTCACATTCTGCATGATCTGCTCCTTGTTACTCAGTCCATTTCCTTAGCTCACCTGGAATACAGTTTTCATGCAACTATGAGGAGACCAAGGACCCAAATGTTCACAGAGCTCTCTAAGGTATTCAGTGATAAAAATTCCACGTGCCACGGATGGGACACAAGGGCCCTGGCAGATAAATGTAAGGTATTTCTGAAACAGTGTAATCAAAGATAGATAAATTGTCACATCCTGTTTCCATGTGAGAATGCGAAAGGAAAAGGTGAGGCACCCATCTCCATAATCATTTAATTGAATTCTACTGGTGTTCAGATTTACAGCTGAAAAGGAATCTCACCCCTGGTGAACTAGCACAAACCTGTCTCCTGCCTTACCATACCCTGTTGCACAGCTCCATCAGCTAAGATTTCCTGGGCATGTTTTACATTAAGAGCAGCTTTCTTTTGGGGCAGGGGCCTCAGGCCTTGGACTGAGGTTAAGAACAATTTATTTTTTCCAGGATTTCACAGTTTAGTTTGTTTTTTTTTTCCAGCTGCTCTGGGACAGTGGAATGCTTTGGCAGGTTTCCTAGTAGAAGGTGTGTATTACCGAAGTGCAGATGCAGGTCTATGGCCACAGTTGGCTGGTCCAGCTGGGGTGTGCCTGGTCATTTCTGTACAGGGGGAAGGGTGAGCAAAGCTGAGGTGTGAGGGCAGTGAGTCAGGCACATGGATCTGTTTGGAGTGTGGCAGGTGTTTTTACACTGATAGATGTGAAAATGATCTGAAGATGCTGCTGTGGCTGAAGGAACGAAAGTGAACCCATGAGGCACATGTATTCCCTGCAGGCAGGAAATGAGGAGGTAGAATTCTTATCAGGAATGACCCCAACCGCACTGATAAGACAATGAGACTGTATCAGAGCCCCTTCCAGACCATTTTAAAAGTTAGAACAGTGTAAAGGTTAAGCCAACTCTACCCCATGTATCATTGTCTATTGCTCACACATAATTTCTTTCCTCCAGTATTTCCTCTCGCTCCTTAGATCTGTCTCGTTGTGACTGTGAAAGCTCATCATTCAAAGAGGTGTCTTTCCACCAGCGCAGCTCCCCAGGCTGACACCTGCTGAACGCCCCTCGAGAAACCCTTGGGTCGGTTTCGTACCACCTTTGGGTCTCTGCTGCCGCTTGGTGGCTGTTGCAGATACTGCCCCGTGTCCCTTCCCTGCTGCGGGCTCTGCGCTGCGTCTTTCGGTGTCCTCAGCACCCGTGTGTGGGCTTCCACACAATCGGGTGGCTCAGGTCTTCTCCAGTGGGACATCTGCCTCGCACCTCAGCTGAGGGTGGCAGTGACAGCGAGACTTCTCAGCTGCTGGTGTGCAGTCATAGATTTGCTGACTGTAATGAAGCGGTTAATTATAATTTAGTGTTCAAGGCCGGGTTGGATTGGGCTTTGAGCAGCCTGGTCTAGTGTGAGGTGTCCCTGCCCATAGCAGGAGGGTTGGATCTGGATGAGCTTTAAGGCTCCTTCCAACCAAAACCAGTCTGTGATTTCATGATGCAAAGCACATAACTTTCTGGATTGATTAGCCTTGTTCAGCCCAGAGAAGAGAAGGCACTGTGAGGCATTACAGCAGCTCTCAGTACTTACATGGGCCTACATGAATCTGGAGAGGGACTTTATACAAGGGCACATAGGGGTAGGGCAAAGGCGAATGGATTTAACTTGACAGAGGAGAGATTGAGATGAGCTCTGAGGCAGAAGTTCTTCTCTGTGAGGGTTCTGAGGCGCTGGCACAGGGTGCCCAAAGAAGCCGTGCCCCATCCCTGGCGGCCTACAAGGCCAGGTTGGACAGAGCTTGGAGCAACCTTCTCTAGTGGAAGGTGTCCCTGCCTGTGGCAGGGGCTTGAAATTGGATGAGCTTTAAAATCCCTTCCAACCCAAACCAGTCTGTGATTCTATTATTATTACTTGGCATTCTAAAGCAACAAAACGTACGTGGTGCGGCATTAAGCACATGAAGGAAGGAAGCACCTCCCCGGCGACGGCTGTGCTGCCACCACCAAGATGGCGGCTCGGCGCGGCCGCCCCGCCCCTCAGCGCCCTTCCCTCCCTGGGCCGTCCTCGCCCGGCGATTGCCGTGGTTGTGTGCTGCCGCCGCTTGTCGCCCTGTGATGAGAACATCAGCCCTCACTGCCACGTCTGCCGGGCAGCTGCGGTGGCGGCGGGCTGCGGGGCTCGGGGCTCGCCGCCGGGACGGGACCCCGCTGCCGGCTGATGTCCGAGTCGTGCCGCTGCCCGCGCTTGGATGTGTGAGTACCGACGGGACCCAACCCTGCCCCATCCGTGAGGGTCGGGATGGTGCGGGGAAGAGCGGCCGAGCCCGCGGGCTGCCGCCTGCCTGAAACTTGGGGTGTATGTGAGTGAGTGTCCGTGTGGTGAGGAGGCTCTTGGCTTTGTTTCGCTCTGCTGTTATGGCACTCGGTGCCGGGCTGCTTGTTTTAGACGTTTCCTTATGGGTTTTAAACCAAGAGGTCCGGGCACGTTGTGAGGATTAAAGGCGAGGAAGTCGGTCTGGGATCATGGGTAGGTTTGCTGTGGGCTGTTAAAGCGCTGTCGCTGTGTTATCAGTCCTCCAGAGGTAAGAGAGAGCACCGTCCTGTGGAGCATGGAGAAGTGAGGCAGTCCCCTCCAAGTCCAGGCAGATCTAACCCGCCATAAGGTACGGTTTCCAGAGTGGGTGTGGGTACACATCTCTGTCCCTGTTCTTATTGTGCCACTGAGAAAACAGTATCGGTCGTCCTCCCTTATATAGGACAGCAGTTAGGAGGGTGTTTTTCCTTATTCCATGAGGTAGCGCCTTTGCTACTCCAGCACAATTTTAGCGTGTGAGCACGTAGCAGGAACAGAGGCAGTCTTGTCTGCGATTTGTGATTGCTCTCATCCGTGCTTCTTCATTGTGAATAACGGGCCCCTCATACCACGGGCAGCTGTTATGGCTGTAAGTGAAGGAATGAGATGCCTGTATCACAAAGTGGTGAATCGTAAAGGTTTCGGAGAGGAAGCTTCCCTTCTGTAACCAGCTGAGATGTGTTAACTCGCTGTGATCACAAGAGATTTATTTGGGAGAGGGGTATGGTAGTACAGGGATGAGACTGGAATGGCTCAGCTCTAGTTCCAGAGGATGCTGGGAGCAGAGCAGACACCAGCCCTTTAACCTACAGCCTGCTCCTTTGCTCACCTTCTGGCATTCCTGCTGTTTGAGTGGCTTTGTTTCCCATGCTCTTTTTCCTTCTAGCTTCCTCTGGAGCATCAGCTCCTTCAGTTGAGGTACTTGGTAGTGTAAAGGGGTAATGCTCTGCTGGTAAATCCTGAGTCCACTGGCACTAAAGCATTAGCCAGGCAATGATGAGCTCTCTGGGAGTTGTGCAGAAACTTCACCTGCTCCTTGTTGTCCCTTACTGGACTGGAAGTTCTTCAGTTCTCCTTGCTGCTGTTCCTGCAACCTTCTTTGACTCTGGTTTTGCAGTGTAAATCAGCATGTAGGGTAGGGAATGCTGTCCAGGTCTGGTATATTTGGGCAACAGAGGAGCTCAGGTAGTATCTCTGACACAGTTAATTGTGTCCAGCATGATGCGTACTCCTAATCTCCAGACCATGGAACATCAGCATGCCTCCTGTACAGCTCATTCCTGGCTGTCTCTTTGCAGACCTAGTGGCTTGCAGTATTTGGGACATGATTTTCAGAAGGTCTGGGTATCTACACTCCTACTGCCTCAACCTGGGCATTCAAAATAACTGATAATTTAGAAAAGGTAGCCCTTTAGTTTTTATATTTTTACTTTTATTGTTACAGTCTTTCTGGCTGTAAAATAAGGATTAACCTTTCTGCTTCCTACTTTTGCAGAGTTTGTTTCTGTTCTGCTTGCAAGGAAATTAATTCTTTTCAAACCTTCTTTCAGTGTACAGGTTAGCACCTTACTGAATTACAATCATTACAGAGACACAAATGTCATCCTGTAGTAGCTAAGGAAATAAAGCTATTGTCATCTTAGTGACTTGCCTATGTTAGGTGATGTAATATAGCCTGTATAGTTATACTGTTATGTATTACTCAAAAGCAGACAGGTCTAATCACTCTTTTGTCTATGCTTTCTTCAGACACTGCTTTTTGGTCTGCAGTTTTAGGGAGAAAATTGAATTGTGTATATATTATTTGAGGGAAAAAAAAAAAACACACCTTTCTGCTGATTTTGGAATTGAGCAGCGCTGAACACTATTTCTCTGGAAGTGGCTGTATTGCAAATTGACTTGGGCAACTCATGTCTGGATACTGTAAAGGAACTAACCTTGTTTTTCTTCTGCAGGCATAAAATCTGGATGTTTGAGAATACAGCAAGAGCATATATGCTAGAAATGTTTTTTAAGGTGGCTTCCACTTTTCTGTGAGTGTTCAGTTCAGAAGTGAGTGTGGCCCCTCAGTGTAGCTCTGGAGTTACAGCTCCTAAAGATGGATATGCTGCACATCAACCAGATAGTACTGATTTGGAGACCATGCGAAAGCATCTTGCTCTTGGTGCTTTCCCTGTGCCTCAGTATCGTGAAATCTGGGGAAAAAAAGTTTTCTTCTGGCAGTAACAAGCATGTGGTTCCGTTTTAGTTCACAAATATGAAACTGTCAAGTTGCAGGGGTTGAATTCATACTCTAGATTTAAAGAAGAGATATTTTGTCAGTACAGAGATGTGTGTGGTTTTTAGCACTGGTGAGAGTCAGTTGGAGATTTGGCTTAATTTTTTATTATTTAGAACATTTGGTCTTAAAAATATTACCAATTTCCAACCGATCTTTTTCCACTGTGAAATTTTATGTCCTGGCATGTTTATGGGCCGAGAAGTCCAGAAGAGGGTTGAATTTGGCTTGCAGAACCTATTTAAATGCTTGGCATCTTTAGACTTTAGCATTACTTGATCTGTCGCACTTAATTGTACAGTATGACATTCTGTTAGACATGCTGTCCTTTTTTGAGGCCCAGGTTTTTTTCCTCCTTGCACTGCTGTTCAGTTGAAGAGCTCATACAGTTTGACAGTACTGTGCTACACAGGAAACCATAAGGAACATCTGAAATTACAACAGTCGACCTTCCTCTTCTTTCGATGATCCCTCCCCTCTCCTTAAATCCACTCTCTGGCTGCAGACTTTGGCCTGTCCCAGTAATCGGTGGTGCCATGAAGTTTGCTTTCCTCTTTGTCCACCTAACAGCAGCAGTTCTCTTGTGCTGATGGGAGCTCCACTTACTTCTAGCCGTACCACAACCGTACTACAGCTTTTAGGTAGTGGTTTTCTAAAACAGGAGGTAAATCTCTAGTAGCTGGAACTTGGGCAAGTCGCTCATGAGCTACCAAACTCTCCTGAAAGATTTTCTGCCATTCTTTGTGGCATGTAGTCATTGGAGAGTCATTTCCAACCTATTTTCTTTCAACTTTTGGACAGCTGAACGTGTTGCAAGCGGAAAACAAGACTTTTGGTGGGAAGTCAAGTGTTATGCAAGCTGGTCAGAAAAGCCATGGCAGTGGCATCAGCATAACATGTACTGAGGGTGCTTGGTTTAAAGCTAAATTGTCAGTAGACATCTGCTGACCGGAATACTTACAAGGGAGCATGTATGCAGATTCAGACAGCTAAATCAGTCTTGGTGTAATTAATTGTACCAGGGATAAATGTCACCTATTGCATTTTCCCAGGCTGATCGATTAGTTGCTCCATAAATGGTCACAGAAAATTCTGAGCAATGGAAGCAGGAAACTTGTATGTTACCAATACCTGTTACTTAGGAGGCAAGTAGAGGGGAGTTGACGTATTCTCATATGCATTTTACATTTTAAATCAAATGTATATTTTATGCAAAATATGATCTATTTAGAATCCCTTGTGATAATTCTGCCTTTCTACAGTGTCAAGGAAATGCAAATCATTGTCACACTGATAATTTCTGATATGAATCCCAGTGCAATGAGTTGGGGTAAGCCTCAAGGAAGCGTTTCTTCATTGCGTTCTACTCCATGCCTTCAAACTCATTGCTGCAGATGGCAGATGCCTGCCTTATTTTTAGCTATGTAAGGACAAAACAGAAAACTCCTAGTGACTCCCCATGATTTGTCATCATGGCTGATCTCCATTACATTAAACATTGGGATTGGCAGAGGAACAAAACCAGCAGGAAAGCTGCTTCTGTTTGTTTTGAAAAAAAGCTTGTCTAAAGCACTAAAATAATGCTGTAAAAACTATTCAGTGCTACCTGCAGAGACCCCTGGGAGGAGAAATCCTTGCTGAACAGTTTATCCTCTTTGGGATAAGGAAACTGAGGTCTGACTTGGTAAAATAAGTTCCCTGGAACTGAGTGGAAAAGGAGAGAGAAAAAAGCAAAAAAGTGCCTGGCTTGCAGTCCTATGCTGAAGCCATTAGACCATGTGTATGTGTTCGGGATCGGGAAGAGAATGAATGTTTTGGTGGTTTGCTTAGCTGAAAAGATGAGCTCTTAAAGCAAGAACATCTTTTATCTGGTCGTCCTTCCCCCCCCCCCAAGTAGTGCTCATTAATGGCTATGGTGTAGCTGTGCCTGTGCAGTGTTTACTGAAGAGCTTTGGTGCAAGATATACTTAGGAGTGTGTCTTGATAAACTGTATTGCCAGCCAGCTTTGATAACTTTGCCTATGTTGTGTCTGCTAAAACATCTTCCTTGGGATAGAGCATTACTCCCCAGCCAGTGTCCCCTTCTAAACTGAACTTTTGCTTCTGGAAGAAGCAGGCACATGGAGCTGGAACTTGAAACTTTTGTGTTGCTGCATACTCAATCCTGTTTTGGAGCTGAAGCTGAAACTCTCCCAAGTTTTCAGGTGACAGTGCAGGTTGTCTTTGAGAACCATATGTCTCATTCTAATTCCTGGCAGCTCTTTAGTTTGAGCCTCTTGCTTTAGATGAGGATAACTTGCTGTCCCTTTCCCCACACCATTTAGAAGCATGGGAACTGTAGGACCAAAATAGACCATGACCCAACTGGTCAGGCCTGCATTTGGAAAAGCTCAGCTTTGCAATTCTGTCATTTTCTCACACACAAGCAAGCCAATACTCTCTCTATTCCCAGATCCAGAATTTGGCTGTGAGCGTTGCTGAATGCATCAGAAGAAGCCAAAGAAAATGTTCATGTCTTGTGATACTGTTGTCTTGGCGAGGAGTGTGTTACTGGCCACTTGTAGCTGCTGATCCCTGAGGATCTTGTGTTGTGAGGTTTGGTTTGTTGGGGTATTTTTTCCTTCACTTGTTTTTTGAACGTAATTTCACTTGTCTTCATTCATAAAATTATGGTAGTCTTTCATTAAAGCCTTACTAAGCTGTTTGCTTTGACCTCCTGCACCACTTAGTTGCACAAGGTAATTACATGCTTATGAGGTATCATTTTATTACTCCAGGAATTGTTGCTTTGTTCTTCTACTTGCCAGGGGTTCAGTAAAAGCACTTACAGTGTGTCTCTTCTTTCTCCCCAATTCACAAAGACTTGTACTCATCTGTATTCTGAAGAGGACCTCTGGAAATCTTTCCCTCACACCCCCTCAAGTGAGGTCTTTGAGGGGATTTTTAAGGAATGTGTAGGATTTGGGTTAAAAATCTCTCTGCTTTTAAAAATGGCTTTTTCAATCTCTTGGATAATTTTCTTGCTCTAGAGTCTTAAGACCTTAAATCTACATCCCCTCCTTAAAGAGCACATCAGCAAAATCAGCTGCGCACTTAAACCTGGTGAGGCTTTTCCTGTAAACTTTCATTTTTCTGCCCCCGTTTTTGTCTGTGGGTATTTGAAGCAGAAACAGCAAGTGCTGCCTTCAGCTTGTCTTTAGCTACAACTTCCATTTTCCCCATCTAACCTGTCTGCTTAGCTCTGGCCTTCCTTTCTGAAGATGCCTGAAATGGGTCATGAAATACACATGTAAATTCTTACCTTTCTCTTGCTACTTTCACCTTTGTGTTTTAATATGTGTGTGGAGGACTGATAGATGGAGCTGTGCTGCATTAAAAGAGCCTGCGCTGATTTGGCCTTGCTGGATTAGTTTTGTTAGTGCAGAAAAAGCCCTCTGTTCATAGTCACTGAGCAAAACAGCCTTGCTGATGCCTCACCTCACACTGGGGATTCACCACCCTGCTCTGTCCTTCTCACCCACCCCTGGGATGTGCTTTGTGAAGGCTTCTGCCTGTCTTCTGCACCATATCTCCTTCTTAATGCATCAGTCTGTGTGGCATGAGGACTTGGAAAATATGCTGACTTGGGAGACCTCCTTGTAACCGGTTTTGCTTCCCAGCCCAGGGCCGGGCCTTTGGAGCCAGCCTGAGTTGAAAGGTTGTGTTGACTTAGTGCTGCGCAAGCCAAATATTTAGCTTTCCATCTGATAACCTGTCGGTTATTTCCTCCCTCATAACAACCTAATGCTTTTTTATTCCCAAACCAAGTTAGGGCTTTGTCCATGGAAGTTCTGCAGCTTCTTTGCTTTTGGAGTAGCAGATGTGAGAGTGCTTACAAGGTGGCTTTGTGGCATGGGTGCGGCCATTGCTGCTCCTCAGCTCTCTTCTCGACCATTTCAATGTGATGTTGGGTGAATGAGTTACCAGCTTTATGTTTCCAGCTGTCAAAATGGTTTTATTTAACATAAATAAATAGAGGCTCACACTAAAAGGAAGTAAAATCAAGCCATAGTAACCAGGACTCACAGGAGTTCAAAAGAAACTTTCACTATAAAGTTGATTTGATGATAATTTGCTAAGACGTTTGGATTGCTGGACAAAAACATCAGGTTGCTCAGCTACAGTGACTTGAAGTGAGGACATGAGTAACCAAGAGACCTTTTTACATTGCTTGTTTCAATTTCACAGACTGATGGGGTAGAAGGGAGGAAGAGGAGAAAGAGCTGTTTGTCTGCCAGCTGAAAGTCACCACTGTTACAGTACATATTTTATCCCAAAGGTTAGAGAATCCCACCCTATTTTTCTCCTCCTGTCCTTCCAGAAGTTGTCTCAGTAGGGGCTGGGAACTATTTTTCCAGCAGTGCTAACAAGCTTTTATAAATAAGCCAATGTTGGGGACACAGTGAGTTGTTGTTGCTTGTGGGGTGAGGACAGAGGCTGTGCTGGGGACAGAGCCTTTTGCTCAGCTCAGGGTGAACTGTCCAGCTCTTAAATGGTCCTTGCCTTTGTGGTCCAGGAGCTTGTGCCTCAGGGCTTGTCCATACAGTCCAGCTCCAGGATATGTGTTCCTTTTTGAAGGAAAATAACCTAGAAGCCAGTGCTCCTGACAGCAGAGGACAGGCAGCGTCAGCAGCGGGGAGGAATTGAGAGATACTGGGACACAGGAGTGCTTAAGAGATGGACAGCACTGAATGGCTGCTTCTGGCACTGAACAACACTAGGAGCTTCTGTGTTGCTGAGGAGAAGGTAGGCAGAGCTCCCTTGCTAACAGCAACAGAAGCAACTTATTGCTTCACCCCAAGATATCACACACTTATTGACAGGAAAAAGGCTGCTTTGGTCAAGACACTGCAGTGAGATGCTTGTGGTCTCAAGTGAGGGTGGGCATGTTTCCCTTGCTGCACTTGATTGTAGCTGGTTGTAGGACTTGTGGAGGCAAGGAGAGCTTCTTGAGTGTTTTCCAAGCTCTGCGGCAAGCTTCCCAAGAGGATTGAAGGCGTTCACATTTTCTCATATTAAAAAACATCCACACCATCAACATAACTGGCTGAGCACTGTAGCATTTCCAGCAAAGAGATGGGGAACCAGGCAGACTTTTCATTCTGATGACTCACTGACTCTCTCCTGATTTGCCTCTTGCAAGAGCTGTTTGGGCAGCTGCTGATGCCGGAACATGATGCATTGGTCCCTGAGGAGCAGCACAGAGCTGTGTGCTGCTTCACCTCTGAACTGGTGGATAGTTCATCTGACTTTCTCTTCACTGGTAAAGCCTTGCTCACAGCTGTGGTTCTTGCCTGGGGAGCTGATGGGGAGGAAGAGTGTTGGTGCAGACAAACAAAATGCCCAAGTGCTTTCTGTAGTCTTAAAAGCAAGAATTGTCAATCAGAGGGGCTGATGCATTATGTTCCTGGATCTTCTTATAACCACGTTACAGCTGAAGGCTTTGCGTGTGGTCCCTCTGTAGGACCCAAGAGTTGCCCAAATACATATCAATTCTCTTTGTGAGGACAGGACCAGTGTTCTGTACTTGGTCCACAGATTCCTCTTGTGTGATTTTATGATGCCCACGTGTGCCTGAGAGAGGAGATCTTGTGAGCTCGGCAGGTTCTGTTCTGGGGGTGTTGGAGATGGAGGGACTACAAGTATGCAGCTTACTTTGAGTGAAATTATAGGTGAACTAAGACCTCAGAGCAGCTTCCAGTGTCTGAAGGGGGCTACAAGGATGCTAGAGAGGGACTCTTCATTAAGGACTGTGGTGATAGGACAAGGGGTGATGGGCTCAAACTGAAACGGGAAGTTCAGGTCAGATATCAGGAAGAAGCTCTTCAGTGTGAGGGTGTCCATGCACTGGCACAGGTTGTTCAGAGAAGCTGTGGCTGCCCCATCCCTGGCAGTATTCAAGGCCAAGAGCAACCTGCTGTAGTGGAAGGTGTCTCTGCCCATGGCAGGGGGTTGGAACTGGATGATCTTAAGGTCCTTTCCAACCCAGACCATTCCATGATTCTATGAACAATGTGGCATCACATTAATGGACTAAAGAATCTTGTCAGGAAACTTTTCTATTACTCAGTTTTTGTGCCTGTGACTCTATTAAATAAGCTTGCTGGTGGAGTGGGGACTCTGCAAACAGAGAAGGGAGTATGGTAGACTCCCAGCATGCTCTAAGGCTCTTCATTAATATATTGTGTGACTTGCATGCTCACAGGAATATTATCTATTGGACTAAAGGCTCATGGACACTTTTTTCCCCCCATGTTGGCATATTTTTTACAGTAGAATCATGCCTTTATTTATTAATTGAAAACTATTAAGAGGTTTTTCCCATGTCTGTCCCCTCCAAAAGGAGAGCTGTTCATTGGTTCAAGGCCAAAACAAGCAGACTTGGAGTCAAACTGATCTGTAATCTCCTTGCTTTGTTTCACTTTATCTGAGGAGCTTCAGTTTTGTGTGGCTGAGTTTACAAATTAAAAGCAAACAACCCAGGGATGTTTCTGAGGCATATTTTGCTCTAAGATTTAGCTGATTCCATTCAGCTCCAGTGAAGTAAAGTTATTTAAACCTTGAGGAACAGCCCAGTCGGTATGTTCACAGATCACTGTGAAAGGGCTTATTCAAGTGCAGTTAAAATATGGTGCACTGATGTTCAGGAGGGCTCCTTTCCACAGGCATTCTTTTTGAGTGGTAGAAACCTACATTTTACTGGTTTGCAAAGCCAGAGGGTGGGAGTACAATTGCACAGTGTCCAAGTGACTATATGGGTGAGCATGTGGAGCATACTAATGGGATAACACTGATACTAATGGGATACTGCTAATGAGAGCTGTTAAATTATTGACATGTATTACTGAATGTGTATCAAACACCTTCCACTGTTAATAGCACTAATCAGACCACCAGCACACTGCATTCCTAATCAGAAACATCCTGGAGGCTGAAGCGCACTGTTTTGGCTTCTACAGGCCCTGTAACAGCTTAAACTGTATTAAAATGCTTTCAAAAGTTGCTCCTTTTAGAGGTTTTCCTCATTTTTTTCTTCATCTTAGCAGCTGATGTGAAGTGTTTGGATGCTCTAGTGAATTCTGCAGTGTGTGTTGCTGCCCCTGCTCATCTGCTGTACACAGGAGACTTTTCTTCTGTTTATATTTAATTCATGATATACAGATATTCCCAATGAATGTGCTAGAACATCCTAGAGAAACTTCTCTGAAAGCTTTAGTCTTGACTACAAAGAAAAGGTAAAGAAAGGTAAGGAAGGCTTCAATTCTCTCTTGTGTCCTCATTGGAATTAGAAGAAGAGTTTTGAAGTCTGCCAAAACACATTCATTGCTTCCAACCCCAAATTATCCAATATTTGCTCTCTCCTTTTATATCATTTCACAACTCTTTTTGCTTTGGATGTGCATGACCTTCATGTGGGTATGTGGAAAGCATTCAGCTTTTGAAACATCCTGATTTTTGTGGAAATGCTAAGAATTGGTTATTGGAGCAGGGATGAAGGATGGGAAATTTTAACCCAAAAGATGATGCTTTGAAGGAGTCCCATTCTCCTGCACACTGCTCCTGGGGACAGTGTGTGACTCACTGAGCTCGCACTCAGCTGTGATTCCTCGGGGTTCTTCAGGAGGTGATAACTGAGCTGTGAATAGATGGGTTCCATCTGTAAATTCAGAAGCTAGATCCAGAGTTCCCCAGAAGGCAAGAGGTGCTTTGTTGGATACTGGGTTAGTTCTGGCTATGCTACTTTGCTAAAAGGGCAGCTGATGAGTCTCCAGACACACCAGAGGCCTTGGAGTGAGATGTTCAGTCACTGTCTTGATTCTGTACAGAATGAGCAGTTAGAATGACTTCCAGATTCGCACTCTCTTCTGCCTGCTGGCCATCAGCAACTTCTCCAACTGCAGAAATCCTTCAGTGGCATGTGGAAACCAGGCAAAGTCATACGGGAAGTGATAAAGTCTGTGCCAGAGAATCCACCTTTATTACTGATATTCAGAGCTGCCCAGCTTCTCATACTCATTCAGTTTAAGGACCTCATTGATTTAAATGTGTCACTTGAAGTAAATATTTAAAGGCTTACTTCTAACCTTTTTATTCCTGTTTTTTGAGGGCTGGGGTACATGACTACCTATATGTGCATTGAAGTACATGCATACGTGAGTGTTTTGCTGCACTAATTGCTAACTGGAACCACTTTTAAGTGGACCTCCTACCATTCTGTCAGTCAGGCTCTCTTAGCACAGAAGGGGTCTCATAGAAGCCTAGAATGGTTTGAGTTGAAAGGGACCTTTAAAGCTCATCTGGTTCCAGCTCCCTGCCACGGGCAGGGACACTTTCCACTAGAGCAGGTTGCTCC
The DNA here is from genome assembly GCA_032466535.1 of Forpus xanthops. Lineage (NCBI taxonomy): Eukaryota > Metazoa > Chordata > Aves > Psittaciformes > Psittacidae > Forpus > Forpus xanthops. Next base: position 15,947 of record JASSUY010048207.1, read on the forward strand.
AAGCCCCTGTGTCCAACCTGGCCTTGAACACTGCCAGGGATGGGGTAGCCACAGCTTCTCTGGGCACCCTGTGCCAGCGCCTCAGCACCCTCATAGAGAAGAACTCCTTCCTTACATCCAATCTAAACCTCTTTCAGTTTGAAGCCATTACCATTTGTCTGGGCTTCTTGATCTGAAGCATGCAGTTAATTTCATGGAGATCAGTCTGCTCAGACCTCTGGCAGAGGGAGTCCAAATCACCCACCAGCACCAGAGCCTGTCCATGTGTTGGGTCATTAAAAAGACCTGTGAAGCCGTAGTGGCCCCTTGCACCAGAACAAGGTGCTCTTCACAGGCTTGCTTTTGACATGAGGCACAGAGTAGTGTGTTCTCCAGCACTGGCTGTGCTCCTTCTGCTTTCCAGCCCACAGGAAGTGCAGTCAGTGATGGCTAATTTAAGCAGCTGATTTTAAAGACACAGTGTCAGTGGTGTCCATTCAGTGTATGCAAGCAAACTGATCTGTTGCCACTGAAAAGCCACAGTGCTTTAGAGTGGTGATGGATGCCCCACAGTGCTCTTGAGTGTGTGAGAGTGGCTTCCTTTTGCATGAACTTGCTTGGCTGGGGTGTGAACTAAGTTTGTAGCTTAAATGTTGTTTCTGCCTCATCTGCAGACGTGGGAAGGCTTCAGGATCGTGGAGTGGGTCTCAGGGAGGCACTGGAAGTGGCTTGGTTCCTGGTCATGCCCGGTGGAAGGAGGGGACCCAGCCGGCAGCAGCTAAGCCGTTCAGCTTTACCTTCTCTCCAGACGCTGGTTGGTGGGAGCTGCGGGAACGGTGCTGGGTTGAGAAACAGGTGAGGACAAAGGGAGGGTTGTGGAGATACCTGTAGTGGCACCAGAAGCTGAGTAGCCTTGACCCACTTTGTGCATGAGTGTGGCTTCATGGTTAAAGTGAGAAACTGGGACATGGGAACCTTGAGCCCTCTGCTGTGGCATTAGGAGGTGGCCCATCCAAGAGGGAACATGCCCTGCATGACAAACCTCTTCCAGCTTCTCCCCTGAGTTCTGCTGCCATGATTCCCTTTATGGCCCCTCTCATGACTTCATGCATTAAAATCAGCCCTGTGGGGAGGATTGTGGAAGTGGTCACAGCCACCCTTCACTGCTCACCATGGTCACAGTAGCCAGGGGTGGAATGGCACAGTGCTTAGGTTGTGCTTCCCTGCAGCAGTTGCCAGAGCAGTGAGTCCTGGCAGATGATGAGTTCATGTCTCTCTTGCTCACTTGCTTGCAATGCTACAGGGAGTTAATGTGACCTGTAAGAGCTCAGCTGAGAGTCCCCCTCCTATGTGATAGAAAGGCAGGGCAGGAGGATGCCTATCTTCTGGTTTAGCCTTGCTGGCTGCAGATGAGACTGATTCAGTTAGCAAAGCTCTTCTCAATTTTCTGAGGAAGTTGGAGGCTGAAAAAGGAACACACAGTGGCATTTAGATCTCTACATTTGACATGAAGACTAAAAAGGCCCAGTGTTCCTTCTATACAGAAGTTAGCAAACTGGAGAAGCTCTTTGCTGTATGTTGAACACTACAACCTGGTGTAGGTTCATCCTTACAGAGTAAAGAGATCAAAGCCATTTAGCTTTGGCCTCTAAAGACTTCTCTGTCTGGGACAGATGGACAGATGTCACACTTGTGCCTTCTTGAGCAACAAGTGACTCTTCAGACCATGGAGTCAGTGCCCCCAGGGTCCTGGGCAAGCGCTGCTTATCCTGATCGCAGTCAGACACAGCAGAGTTTGTTTATTTAACATAAATAAATAGAGGCTCACACTAAAAGGAAGTAAAATCAAGCCATAGGAACCAGGACTCACAGGAGTTCAAAAGAAACTTTCACTATAAACTATGAACTTCATCGATCAGTTCAGTCTGCTGGAGCTTTTAGTTGTCCTGTCCTCCTCAGAAGGCTAGTAAAAAAGTAAGTGTGAGAACACTTGAGAAGTCAGCCTCTAGGAAGCAGCTGAACTCCTCTGTTCCATTTTTAGTTACCCCTTGCAGAGGAACTGTGAGCAGAGGGACAATAGACACCTTGCAGTGCTGGAGAAAGAGGCTGGGTGCTACTGTAATGTCTTAGTGGTGGGCAGGAGGAGTGAATATACATAGGATCATAGAATGGGTTTGGGTTGGAAAGGACCTTGAGAGCCCATCTAGTCAAACCTCCCTGCAATGAGCAGGGACATCATCTAGATCAGGGTCCCCAGAACCATATCCAGCCTGGCTTTGAATGTCTCTAGGGATGGGGCGTCCACCAACTCTCTAGGCAACCTGTGCCAGTTGTTTACCACCCTCAGTGTAAAGAATCTCCCCTCTTTTAGTTAAAAACCACCACCCCTCATCCTGTTGCAGCAGGCCCTGCTAAAAAGTCTCTCCCCATCTTTCTTATTGGCCCCTTTTAAGAACTGAAAGGCTGCGATAAAGTCTCCCTGGAGCCTTCTCCAGGTTGAACAACCTCAACTTTCTCAGCCTTTCCTGATATGGAGAGGTAACATTAAGTGCTCAGTCTGGCGCAGAATCCTCAATGCTTGTTGCTTGAAGTTGTTTCCTCACTCTATGTACTCGACTTCTTCCATCTACAAGTTTGGCCTGTCACAACAACTCAGCCTGTTGCCTGGAGGAAAAGTTGAATGCTGGTTTTGGCTGAACTAAGATAAAGCTCACCACCAGTCTCATGCCAGAAATACGAATGTGAGACTGCTGCCACCTCTCCTCTAGCAATACCCAGTCCCAAATTCACAACCTCAAGCACTCCTTGTCATGCAGAATGGTGGAGATGATGTAGGATGTTTACCAGGTGAATGCTGTATGTCTCCTCAGGAATGGTAGTGCCATCAGCCTCTCAGCGCCTCCCATCACAGCGCTGATCACTCCAGAGCCTGTCCGTCACTGCCGCATCCCTGAGCTGCCGCTGGATGGGAGCCTTCTCTTTGAATTCCTGTTCTTCATCTACCTGCTGGTAGCCCTCTTCATTCAGTACATCAACATCTACAAGACTGTCTGGTGGTACCCATACAATCACCCTGCCTCCTGCACCTCATTGGTGAGTTCCCCAGCAAATGGCATCACTTGTGCTTTTTCATTACACAGCTTCTTTTCATGCTTCCTCAGGCCAGGAATCACCAAACATTTGACATTAGGGGAGTGAAGGAGAGTTCACGTGCACCCCCATCAGCTAGGGCCATGCCATCCCCCATTTTGCAGGGGAGAAAATACATAGAAGGTGAGAGAGAAGTGCCAGCAGGGTTCCTTCAGTGGAAAGTCCTTGCATGGCCTAGCTTAGATCCTAGGGTTTGAAATGGAGTTGAGATTCCAGGAACCTGCTGTCTCCTGCTGTGGGTTGCCCCTGCACAGCAGAAACAACAGAGCCTCAGAGAAGGGACATGGTGCAAGTTTTCATTAGTTTCTCAGAGCACATCAGCAGCAGAGGAGTTGGGAAGGGATCCTCAGCTTATGTCAAGCTTCCAGGCTCCTCAGTTTCAGTCTTCTTCCTGGCCCAATAAGCTGCAGAGTGGCAGTGGCCTGTACCTGAGTCAGCAAACCTTATGTGGGTGAAGCTAGCCTCTGAAAGAGTCCTTCAGTTTTTCTTGTGTCCTTGCAGCTTGAAAGCATGAGGTAGTTCCTTAGTTAACTGTACCGGCAGGTGGTGCTGGTTACCAGTTTGGAGTTCAGCTTTGCCATGCTGGACGCGCCTTGCTTTGAGCAGAAAGTAGTTTGTGGCTCCCTACCCGAAAGGACTTAATGGTCATTTGTTTGTTCCCATCAGAAATTAAGCATTCTTTTTCACCCAAAATGGTCTTGAAGTCCCAAACAGCAGTATTCACACTGTGCCGACTGTTCTAGCCACAACACATTTGATAGCTTCCTTGAAAAATCAGAAGGGGTCCAAACACTGTATATAATTTGAAGAAGCCAGAGCCAACATTAAACTTCTGTCTCATGAAGATGACATTTCTCAGATGAACCTGATATCAGGGAACATTGGTCAGCACAGACCATTTCTGAGACCAAGACCTAAAGTGAGCTGGTGTGCTCTCTCTGGGCTCCATTTCATCTGCCCTTGCTCTGGTTGCTCATTGGCTTTTCCAGGAATGACACTTGCAATCCTGGTCCAAGATGTCCGTTTGACCACAAAAACACCTGCCTGAAGGGTGGGTTTGTTTTCAGTGGAAACCTCTCCATGGGAAGGAATCTCCATGTGGGGAAGATCTTACATCTGGAGACATTCCTGTGTTACTGATATTTATCCGTTCTCCCTCATCCCTTGGGATGAGACTTGGAAAACACTTACCTGAGGTCCTAACGCACTCCCAGCAGGCAGCTTTCCTGTTCTGCCCCAGTGAGGTGGTTCCAGAGCCCCTTCCCCTGGTGAAGAGCCTTTTTTCTTTCCTCCTTCAGAACTTTCACCTCATTGACTATCACCTGGCGGCGTTCATCACAGTGATGCTGGCACGGAGGCTGGTGTGGGCCCTCATCTCTGAGGTAACATAACTGTCATGGAGGCTTCCTCTCCTGCCCCTAGTACTGGTTGCAGAGCATGACCATCCATGGCCTCAGAAGGTTTTGCAAGTTGAAGAGCTGGAGGGTTTTTTCCCCCAGAACAAGTCTGGGTGTGAAGAACTAAGATTCTGGTGGTGCCTTCTCCTTGAGCCCATTCGTGTCCTGCAGTACTGCATAGCTAAATTGCCTCTGCAGATAGAAGGAGGTGAAGGAGATGCTTCCATTTGCTTCTTTATCCCTGCAGGCCTATATTGTACCTCATGATCTCCAGGAAGAGAAGCAGCTGAGGGAATTCCAAGTCAGTTAGCAGAAAGGCAAATAGGGAATTAGCCAAGAATGAACAGGAGATGAGAAGGGAAAAGTCAGGAGGAGGATGTCTGAGTACACTGAAGTGAAATACAAATAGGTGATAGAACTGCTTCTCCAGTCCTGGTTACTCAGTAACTCTAGGACTCTGGTCATGTCACCTCAGATTTTGAAGACCCTCTCTCTATTTGCAAGAGCAGAACCAGGCCAAATGTATGTTTGAGAAAGATCTTTTTGAGGAAGATGGAAATTCTGTGCACTGAAATGGTTAATACAACACAAGGCTAAGCAATACATTTAAAAATAGGTAAAGGAGCTGTTGTGTCCTGTGGAATGGGTGAATGGAGAAGATGAGCTCTCTGAAGTTCTCCTTTCATCTCTGATTCCTCTCATTTTCATTTATGCTCCCATTCTCCATAAAATGACTTGCACATCCCATCTATGACTTCTAACTCCTGAGAACCTTTCCACAGTTCAGTTACCCTCTCCCTTCTGGAGACAAGAATAAGCTTCGTCCCTTTTCTTTTCAAGGTGGTGCTTTCTTAATAGACTGCAGCCTGTACACCCAGTAGATGAGGGGTGGAAATCTAGCTTTGGGATTGTCAGGGTGCACTGTCTTCTCCCTCAGCTGAGAACTGTGACATGCCAGTTTAGGGAAAAAAATGATGTGGCATGATCCTTCTGAAGGAAAGAGCAAGAGGAAATGTCTCAGACTTTCCTGTACTGTCATAGATAAGGGACTCAAGCAAAAGTATTTTCTACTTTGCAGACCCTATTTTAGCCATGCCATACAATTTATGCCTATTTGAATCTTGGATTCTGTCAATGCTGAATAAAGTCAAAGATGTTCACCTTTGTAAGTGTCAGTGTCCTGCTTCAGGGAGGAAAAGGGCAGCCATCCATCCCTCTCACAGTGCCTCCTGGCACATTCTCCTCCTCCACAGGCACCCCCTATGCTCATGTTCTAACGTGTGTTTCCAAGCTGCTGAATGGTTCTTCTCCATTTGCAGGCCTCTCAGGTGGGTGCAACATCAGTGATTCACTACATGGTGCGCCTGGTGCTGCTCACCCTCTGTGGATGGGTGCTGTGCTGGACTTTAGTCAACCTCTTCCGCAGCCATTCTGTGCTCAACCTGCTCTTCCTGGGCTACCCGTGAGTGACACTGCCTGGTACCTTCAGGGTGAAGGGAGTAGAGCTGCTGGGGGTGAATGAGCCACTATGGGAAGCAGATCTGTCAGCTGTAATCGAGCTCCTCACCTTGGCATTAAAGTGGCTGAGGAGCCAACAGCACTGAGCTGATGAAGCAATTGCCTCAGCATGCTGTTTGTATGGGAAGTGCTTTTACAGTAACCAATGACTGAGCCATTGGGATCATTGGTTCCACAAATAGGATTTAAGAAAGCCTCTCTGTTGAAGCTTCCAGTCTGTTTTGGGGGAGAAGAGATGGTCACTACCTGATGGAGTGAAGGTCCCTCTCAGCTGTTGAGAAGATGCCCCTGCTTTATGTTGAGCTGTCATTTCAGCCCTTCATTTCTTTCTCTCCCTGCAGATTTGGTGTCTACGTTCCTCTGTGCTGCTTCCACCAGGACAGCAGAGCACAGCCCCTACCTGCAGACTGTGATTACTTGGTACAGGACCAGATGGTGGAAGATGGGGCTTCAGCTGTCAGCAGCCTGGTCAAACCCAAAGATTTCCTGTCTCTTCTATGGGAATCTCTGAGGGAACAGTTCAATAACCCCACGTCCATCCCCACCCACAGCTGCCCCCTTTCCCCAGATCTCATCCGCAATGAGGTGGAGTGCCTAAAAGCAGACTTCAACCGCAGGATCAAGGAAGTTCTCTTCAACTCTCTCTTCAGTGCCTACTATGTGGCATTCCTGCCACTGTGTTTTGTGAAGGTAGCTCTTGCCTGGCTCTCTCCGTGCTCCTGAATGTTGTGTGAATTGCTGCCAGTCCAGATTCCTGGTTAATTCCCCTTTTCTCTGTCTCCCCTTTGGCAGCCCGGATAGCGGAGCATGGCTGCATCCGGAGTACACTAGTACTGCTCCTGGTTGGAGGATAGGTATTGCTGTAAATGTGATGCACCTCTAGTCCCATCATCCCACTTACTAACTCCCCTCCTCCCACCCCTCTCCTAGGCAGATGGATAGTTATGTTCTTAGAAAAGGCAACCTCTTGTTACCCATCTCAGATCCACCATCCTGGCTTTCGAGTGCTTGGATTAGAGGCTTTGGTAGTCAGCCTGTTAGAAAACAGAGGCAACTAGGATACTTGGCAAGCTAAATCCAGCAACCTCTTGTTACTGTGGGGGATTGTATTTTGCAGTCTGTTGTCTTTCTAACTTGAATGAGCTTCAGTTGATGTAGTGAAATGGGCAGATTCCCACAATCCATTTAGCAGTCTTGGTGCAACTGGTGCTCCTGGGGCAGTTCTGTGGCAAGTAAACCCTGTTGTTACCTGCTGCTGGAGGAAGAGATGCACCAGCTGCAGCATCAGCCCCTGGCCTTTCTCCTTCAGGTCAAGGAGAAGGAAGTCTTGAGTGTTTCCTAAACTGTAACCCTCTGAAGCCACCGGTCCAAAAGCGCATGCCTGTAGTGTGTGGTGTGGGTCTGCTGGATGCACATGCGCAATGTCTATTGTTGTTCCTCCCTTCACTTTGTGACAGTGGTACCAAGTTCTTGTCTGGTCTTTTTGCAGAGCACACAGTACTATGACATGCGCTGGTCCTGTGAGCACCTTATCATGGTGTGGATCAATGCCTTCGTCATGCTCACCACTCAGTTGCTGCCTCCCAAGTACTGTGACCTGCTTCACAGATCAGCTGCCCACCTTGGCAAGTGGCAGAAACTAGAACATGGTTCCTACAGCAATGCTCCACAGCATATGTGAGTGTGGGGATGGGGAGGGATTAGTAGAGAAGACATTCTAGTAAAAAACAAAGTACCAGTAGTAATTATCTACTGAGGGCATCTCAAATTCCATGTGAAACTCTGCTGGTCTTTCTGTTCCCTAGAAACAGAAACATCTGCTCTAGAGAGCTCTCTAAGCTCCTTCAGTCACTGCTGGTTCCTTTCCAGAAACAAATGTTGAGGTTCTTCTTAGCCACTGGAGAAGTAGCTTGCGCAAGAGGTGACCCTCTTTCAGTGCAGTGGGCTGGGTTGTTACACTGGGAGCCATTTGTTCCCATTGAGGCCATTTGGTGGGCTTGTGATGACCCCTCTGTGCTTTTCCAATGGGTTATGTCCTTGTGGCAGAGGCTTTGGTGTTTTTCAAGCTGCAGTCCTTGTCTGGACACATGGTTGCAGATGCTAATGCTCTGGCATTCTTTCCCCACAGCTGGTCAGAGAACACAATATGGCCACAAGGAGTTCTGGTGCGACGCAGCCGGTGCCTGTATAAAGCAGTTGGGCCTTACAACGTAGCAGTGCCTTCAGATGTGTCCCATGCGCGCTTCTATGCAAGTATCTCTTCTCCTGCTTCACATGTCCAGAAAGGGACTCTTCCTCAGGGACTGTAGCAATAGGACAAGGGGTGATCGGTTCAAACTGAAACAGTGGAAGTTCAGGTTAGATCTTAGGCAGAAGCTCTTCCCTGTGAGGGTGCTGAGGCACTGGCTCAGGGTGCCCAGAGTAAGCTGTGGCTGCCCCATCCCTGGTAATGTTCAAGGCCAGGTTGGACAGAGCTTGGAGCAGCCTGGTCTCAGTGTGAGGCATTCCTACCCATGGCAGGGGGTTGGAAGTGGATGATCTCAAGGTCCTTTCCAGCCCCAACTAGTCTTGTGATTCCATTCTTTGTTATTGTGGGAGAAAGGAGATGCCCAAACCTGGCTGCAGTAGAGCAGAATGTGTGGAACAGAGTTAAGTGCTGCACAACAGCCTGTTGCTGCTGAGCAGAACACTGGTTTGCAGCAGAGGGGCTTTCCTGATGCAGTGTTGCAGTGGTGTCTGGGCAAGGTGGAAGCCACAGTTGCCTTATCACTGCTGCCTCATTGTGGTGATGAGGCATATTCTTAAGGGAGTTCTAGTTAATGTCTTCCACAGATACAGTAAAGTGTCATCTGGACAATAGCTTATTTCACCAATTAAGCAAAATGACACTTCTACATGCCTTGTTTCTTACACTGTTTTCCCTAAGTAGCAGGTATAGTAGTAGCTAGTGGTGGTTGGAGTACAAACATTCCTCCTGCCCCGCAGCGTGGTCACTAGCACTGACAGTATTTTGTACATACCCCTCCCCACTTGACCACAACAAATGACAGAGATCTCCCTTTTCTCATTATCTCCTGCAGTTCCTTTTCCACCGTCCATTACGGCTGCTTAACCTGCTCATTCTCATCGAAGGCAGTGTTGTCTGCTACCAGCTCTACTCACTGCTGCGCTCAGAGAAGTGGAACCATACCCTCTCCATGGCCCTCATCCTATTCTGCAATTACTATGTCTTATTTAAGCTCCTCCGGGACCGGATAGTATTAGGCAGGGCTTATTCCTACCCACTGAACAACTATGGACTGAAGGCACACTAGGCCGGCCACATGTGTACCCTTTTTCTCTTTCCCTCCCCACAGGGCAGGGAGGGAACCTCAGAAAAAAAAAAAAAAGATATTTTCATACAGTTCTATTTTTTTTCTTGCAGCATTTCTAAATATTTAAGATATTTTATATTTTGTATACTATTGGTTTTGGGGGAGGGAAGGGGGGAGGGAACCAGTGGCAATTAAATGTCGCTTTATAAACAAGGTGTTATTTTATATATATATATAAAACCAAATCAATGTGTATATACAGTATATCTCTACCCTTACATATATCTATGTGAAGCAACAGGATTGTGTGTGTGGTCACTGTGTCTGCTTTGCTCACACAACTGCTTTGCTGTTGCATACTAGGGATAGAACTGTTAACTGGTCTGCTATGGAACATGGATAAGCAGACAGCCAGGGGCAGAAAGGAAATACAGGGGCCTTTCCCCCAGGGTGAGTATAGTTTCTCTTTTACCTCAATACCAGGGAAGTCTTGCAGTGGAAATGTGCACTGATGTGATGGCAGTTTAGGGAAAGGGAGGAAGCAGCATGTGGAAAGACAGGCTTGGGTTCCTGTCATTAGCAAAAGCTCTCAGGTCTTTCTCCCCTCTGTTAGCAGGTTCCAAGTATGATATAAAAGGAACTCTTGCTCATATCTCTCTCCCCAGCGACTTCAGCTCCCTCACTTCACCCAGGGCATGAACTAAATATTGAAGGTATAATTTTAGGGTAGTATATAATTTAGGAAGGGATTAGTAAATAAATAGCTTCATCTGTAATTTATTCTTGTCAAACACTTCAATTCCCTTATTGCTATACAATAGATTCCAACAGTCTTTCACTCTTAAGGTATATTGACTGGTATTGTTTAATAACTTACCACTAATGAGAAAGGAAATACTTTGCTTTTAAACTTTTCTTCATAAAGCTGAACTATACCAGAATCTACTGAAAAATCTTTGTGGCAGTGTCATAGAGAGGAACTGAAGACAAAATACAGTATTAACCATGGTATTAGTTTAACTGGGGATGCTGGTGATGAGCTGATGGTAGGAGTTGATGCAGTAACTCAGGTATTTAAAGAAGAGACAGCAATGCAATGTTCTTCCTTTCCGATGCCACCTGATGTAACTGTGACCATTAGTAAAGTGCTAGCTCTGGTTAAAGAGTGGATATGGGGAATAAACCCAAACTGTGCTGAGTTTGGAAGAAACTGCAACTACTTTCTGTTCCTTCTTTCCTTCCAAGGCAAGTAAGAATACAGTGATCTCTGATCCTGTCTGCAGGACAGCTTCTCCAGCAGCTTGATCACAGGCCGAGGATACCTGCTGAGGTAGGCAACAGGGAGATACCTCTGAGCTTTAACCTCCAGCTACTCCAAAATGAACATTTACTTAGCTTTAGTTACTTCTAGGCTTGTCTTGTCATTCATGTGGCCCTAGTGCTGCTGGCAGGACATAGGCACTTCAGAGTTTAGAGTCCGGGGCCCTTCACTGAGACACAGGCTTTGAGCCATGCCATGCTTGCTGTAGTACAGCCTCATCTCTAATCCATGTCTTAATTCTACCTTGATTACTTCAGGAAGCACATTGGGTAAGGGGGGGGTGGTGTGTGTGTGTGTGATTTCTTATCTAGATCAGGCTGTTTGCTGCGTGTGGCTTTGTGCAACACCGTTTTTGAAGCTGGGTGCATTTCTTGCAATAGCTCATTACCATTTCATACAGATTTTACCTGTTTGGCATAGGCTCAGCACCCCTTACTCGGTATTACCAAACATCTTCCATTTGAGCACCTAAATGATAGGCTTTTACTTAAGCAGCCACTAGGAATAAAGAGGTTCTCCTAGGGCTTAGTTTGGGAAATAGAGATGTGCAATAGAAAGCCAGAACCCTGAGCCAGGGGTTCAGGTCACGGAGCCAATAGGGATTTATGCTCTGCTTTTAACACCTCTTGCGTATAAGGCTGAAGGTAGGTAAGCACACACATACTTTGTGCAGCAGTTAGACTAACTTTACATTGTTCGTAGAATAAGGGACAGCAGAGCAGTGATGCTTCTATAGCCACAGGCTTTCTGTTTTGCTTTGAGGGACGTAAGGGGCAAAACACGTGCTCCTTAGCAGGTATGCTAAGATCCTTCTCATTCCAAGGGAGCTAGGAATTACTTGCTGCCTTTCCCCCTCAGAACAGTACCTTGGTTACATCCTGGAGCAGGAATAGTTCTGTGAGAAGGTTTAGGGTCTAGAGATTGTACCTGTCCATGCACAGTACATGAACTGCCCACATGCAGTCCTGTAGATGCAAGTATCTTCCATCTTTACACCTACATGGAAAGAAGTTGCAGAACATAGTTGCAGCTTCCCCTTTGGGTAACACAGTGAGGAACTAGCTAGCACAGTTGGTCTCCCCAGTATATACTGAACCATCCAGAAACAAGGAGAGAGTAGAAATTACATCTGTTCAGCATCAGTGCCTGTTGGGGTCAGTGTTCCTCCCCACTCCTCAACTGGCTCTGCTGAGCCTTACTTAGGTGAACACTGAAAACAAATCCACTCTGACAATTGGCCAGGTCAGACAGGGAAGAACCAGCCTCTTGGTCACTGCCATCATGCGAGGACATCGTAGTAAATAGATGGTTTTTTGGTCTGGCAACGGAACTGCTCCAGCTTCAGGCCAACCCTCAGAAGAACAGCTTCATCCCACCACTTTGCCATGACCTGGGACAAGATGAGAGAGGCAGAGGGAGAAATGGGGATGTGGCTGTAAAATACCATCATTACATACTGATGCTCTTGAAAGCCCTGGAAAATACATCCTTCCCCCAACAGCACCTAAAGGACATGTGTTTTTCCTTGTCACCCTGTTAAGGATAGCATCATTGCACTTGGATAAAGGTACATGTCTTAACCTTTAACTAGAAGACTTGGAGCTTTCATTTACATGACAGTCATTTCAAGAGAGAAACGCCTAAAGAAGTTACAGAAAAAAAGAAAAAGAGTAGTGACATATACTAAGTACTGCTACAAGTAGAAAGCGAAATCTAACTCTCAGGTACCTGAAGAGTCCCTCTGCCATTCAGGAGTGAGTTACTCTGAAGCAAATCTCTTCTTCCACAAGTTAAAACATGTATTACCAGTACCTGCCAAATCCTCAAATGTGCAACAGCAGGAACCTGGTCATAGTGGTTCAGAACAAAGCCAGCTAGGGATTCTGTGACCCAATATCCACAAAGAGCAGATACTCACCTGGAAACCGATGGGAAGCCCAGCCACAGAATATCCAATGGGAACCACAATGCCTGGAATGCCAGTGAAGTTCGCAAGCTGCATGAACCTGGGGGAAAAGCTGTCATCAGCATTCCTGCCTTGGGAGAACAGCAAAGTCATTCTTTTTTGGGAGTTAGGATCTCTCCCACACTACAGCCTGAGCTCCATCAGTTTGTGCAGCTAATCTCCAGCTGTTCCCAACCTCTTGTTTCCATAGTGCAAGCAGCACTCTTCTTACCTCATGCACCGCAATGTGAAGGCTGAATCATTGCACCCAGTCAAGAGGTCGGATTCATAGATTCTTGGGGCAGTGGAAGGAACAGCTGTGGAGGGATAACAGAGTGACTGAGATTGAAAGGGACCTCAGGTGGCCATCATATCTAATCTGTCTCAAGGATTGTCAGCTAGGACATGTTCCTCAGAACCATGTCCTTTTGAATATCCCCAGGAATGGACAGTCCACAGCCTCTCTGATCCAGTGCTTAAGGAGCAATGAGAGCATCAGGCATTGGGCAGTCTCCAAGGAACAGCCCAGTTCATTAAAGCCACATGTTTGATGCACATTGGTGATACAAGTTCACACTCCTGCAATGCAATCAAGTCACTGGGACTTATAAATGAAGCAGTTAAGAGTCTACTTAGAGCAATAACATTTGCATGCATTAGTAACGTCCAGTCCCTCTTGTGAAAATGTGCAGGCTCTGCAAGTACCAAGGAGTTTCTCACTAGCACAGATATAGAAATAGTCCAGAAATACACAGCAGTCTTTGTAACCAGGCTGCATTTTCTTCTAAAAGCTCGAGGCACAGCACAGCAAGTCACACTTAAAAATAGGGAGGGAAAGTTAATGGAGTGATTGCTCTTAACATGCACCACAGAGCTGCTGGGGATCAGCTCTTTGGCCAGGACTGCCCATACCTGGTGTAAGGATACAGTGCACGGTGGTGAAAATGTCCTGCAGGAATCTTATGCTCCGAGTTCTCTGTCGATTTGCCTGCAAGCAGAGAGATCTGTGTGAGCAGGCCTCTGGGTTCACAAGTCTGACGTCGACAGACTGCCCACCAGAGCCTATGCCTTTGCAAAAGAAGACCTTGCTCCTGCAGTTTGGAGTCAACATACAGGACATCATGTCCTCTGTGGTGCTTCACAATTCAGCACGCAGAGCAGTACAGCAGGTGCTATCTTTCCACATGTATAGGGAGGTTAAAAGAAGCCTCTACCTCACTTTTACAGTTTCACTAGGTGCCTCATCACAGTATGTTCCTTACCGTAATATAATCCAGAGCTGTGAACTGGGAAGCCAAGGCCAGGTTAGCCCGAGTGTCCAAATTCTGAAAGAGAAAACCTGATTATGGATCTGCTTGCAAGAAACTGGATGTGACAGTCAACAAGTTCTCTGCTTGTATCAGTAGTCATCCAGTGACACTGACAAGCTACCTGTTCAACTCCTGCCCCTGCTCCAAACTGCTGCTACTTACCATTTCCTGGAAGTGTTTATTGAAGTCGGGTTGCAGGAAGTCCCTCATCTCACTGAGAATGCAGATTACGTGTGCTGCTCGAACCTCCTCCATCTCTGGGAGAGATACTTCAACCACACTGGCTCCCAGCCTCTGCAGGTGCTCCACAGCTGTGTACAGAGCAGGTAAAGCACAGATAGCATCTCTGAGTTCAGAGAACTTCATAGAAAGGCTGCAAATCACTACCCCTTAGGCCATCACAAGCATCTTCAGTGCATCATATGGCATGCAGGCTGCTGCTGCTGTTTCTCATAGGTGAAAGCCTTCAGCCTAACTACATTTCCAGCAAGGCAAGGGTTACAGGCTTGTTCCCAGCTTACCTACCCCACTATACCTCAGCCAAGTTCATCTCCTCCATCTAGCCTCTCACAGTTAACTTAGAGTAAAGGTGTACTAACTATGCTTCCATGAGCACTTAATGTAACCTGTATTCTATAAGCATGAAGGGATCACTTATCATCATGAGATTCCTATTCAAACCCTCTTCTGAATCATAAATGTAGAGGAACCCAGAGGATACTCAAGAGACCAGGTCATCAATACAGCCTGAGTCCTGATGGATTTTAGCAAGGCTGAGCACCAAGACTTCGGAAAAAATGAATCTTTTGCAGTGTAAAAAGAGTCCCCTTCTTTCTTTGACCCCAACTTCTTTGTGAATACCAAATGCTGCCTATTTTCCTGGCTCATGGTGCATCTCTCCTAAGAAAACTCTACACATCTATAATCATGAGTGTCTGTGGAAATAAGGAGGCTGAAGAAAATCTAGGCAAACAAAGCCTGAACACTGTGAACTCTTTCAGCTCCAACACATAGGGGCCCAACTACTGTACCATGCATTGTACAGTCTTTCTTCCCCACCCCCAAGTACTCACCCAGGGTCAATTTTGCTTTGTTTGAAACCTAACAAAGCCATCCTAAAGGCACCATTTAGCCCATTTTAAGGACATACCAGAGGACTGGATACATCACAAAGCCCTTGATCTGTCTTTCCTACTGAATTGTGTTGTGAAACAAGTGCCTCCCTTAAAAGTCTCTTACTACTCAAGCCTGCAGAGTAAGTATTCCTGAGCACAGCTCTGTCTTCATACAGAGGCTTAGCACACTGGACCGCATTCTTGCATTGTAATCTGACAAGCCCACAACTGCTGAGCTTTTTACCCCTCAGCAATTAAGAGGGCTTCCCTGTAACAAAGCTCCTGCTGTTTGTCCAGCCAGACCTCTCAACAGCTGCCTTTAAAGACTTCATGAGAGCTTTGTAATGCCTGCAAGAGAAGCACCAAGCGATCTCATGACATCAGGCACAGTAAGAGACTTAAAGACTTTTCCTCTTTACCTTTCTCACAGATGGACAGGACTTCTTCATCACATTCCTAAAGAGTAAGAGGAAAGAACTAAGTAAATTGCAGTAACTGCCCTCCTCTCCTTGGGGAGCACACTGGGGATCATGGAGCCTTCCTTGTTTTGTCTCTAGTGGTAGTGAAGCACAGCTCTCCAGGACTGCCTTAGGCCACCTGCTCCAAGAGAACTCCTTGCAGGTCAGACCCCTAAGGAGAAGGAAAAGTCCTCTTTTCCAGAGGACTTCTCTGCACTGGGGCACAGCCAGAAAGAATCCTTGTTTTCTCTCCAGGGAAGAAATGCTGAGCACATTTGTGAGGGTGCATTACAACTGCCAAGCTGTACTAGTGTGCAAGCCCACTTTCTACACTGGAAGGGTGAAATACTACTCTGTAACTACAGCACTGTCACCAAACGGATACTCTCACTGCTTTAATGATAACAGGCAAGAAAACAATGAATGAACTGAATGCTCCATCCCTGGCGATGTTCAAGGCCAGGTTGGATAGAGCCTTGGGTGACATGGTTTAGTGGGAGCTGTCCCTGCCCATGACAGGGGGATTGGAACTAGATGATCTTAAGGTCCTTTCCAACCCTAACTATTCTATGATTCTATGAAACCTCATTTTGCAAAGCAGCAGAAAGAGAGAGAACAGACACCTTAAAAAATGTCCAGTCCACTCCCAGTTTTAAGCCTTTCAGGTCAGGAGCACACATCCCAGATAGGATTGCTTTGGGCTGTTTGAGTCCTGCAGGGAATAAATAAAGAGTTCCTTTTTTTATCTAGGATGCCTCCAGGAAGACAGAGGACCTGGGCTCAGGGAGGGAAAGCTCTCACCTACCATATGGATAGAGTGGATCCGGCTCTGCAAGGATACTGTAAGCAATGGCTGCATCTACAACTGAGGTACACATAGGGCCTGTAAAAGAAAGAATAAAACTATGACAAGGGATAAATAGTGCCTTGCTCTCAAGGTCTCCTCTAGGCACAGATGCCCGCCCCTGTGAGAGCAAGAGCATAAGTCCCCTTACCTACGCTGACTGTGGAGTACGAGAGTGGCAGGCTGCCATGAGAACTGATGCGCCCAAATGTACCTGCAGACAAGGAAATGGACAGTTAGGGAGATGTCAGCAGTCACTGGTGAGATCTGCCCCACATGGCTTACACAGTAAGCAACATACCCATGCCAGCCACTTTACTGTCTCTCATTTCACAGCCCAGTCACTCATCTTTCAGTACCGTTTTGCTGACCATGACCTGCCTCATCAGTCAAACAGCAAAGAGTGAAATTGTTTCCACCCCTGCTAATAGATTACGTAGTTGAGGGGAAATATGTGTAGGGACATTTTGAAATATATGCATTTATATATGCAGAAGCAGCATCTATGGAGGATGGAAAGGTAGGAGCAGGATTGTTACCCGCTGGGAGATCGCATCCACTTCACCAGTGACACTTCATACTTGGGTCACCTTTCTGACCAGTTACACTTCTGTCATTGTCATCAGTATCTTTTCCAGATGAATCAAGATCAATCAAATTAATCACATGTGAAAGATGGGAAAACAGAGTAACAGCTGAGTATCTGCTCTCAGATGAAGCAGCAGAGATCCTCTGGAAAGCTAAACTACTCCCAAAAGCTGGCATGTCTTCCAAATGACAATCCTGCTTTGCTGTAGACACTGCCCTGTGCACTTCTTGTGTCCTCTGCACATTACATTAATTCTGACTGCAAAAACTACATTGCTACTCTTTGTAACACTGAGGTAAGAGGAATGGCTGTGTCCTGTTTTCACAATACAGCTATTACCAGGTTTATCTTACCAGAGCAGCATCAGCTTCTCCATACAACAGGGGTGATGCAAAGCGTCATGGGTAGATATGCTTTTCACCAGCTCACTACAGATACCCAACTATGATGGGAACACCTCCCAGCAAAGAAGAAAGATTGAAGAGGGACAAGTGGGTAGAGAGAAAAGCAGCACACTGTGTTTTGTTCAGCATTTGACTCAAGCAAGTTAGGTTTCTTGGAACACCCCTTCAATAGCCAGCACTGAGAATACAAACAAGACACACACACCCTCCATGACTCAAGTACTCTACCTTTCAGCCCCACCACACCACAGAATGAAGAAGGAATCCTCACAGAGCCACCTCCATCTGTGCCAATAGCCACTGGGCAGAGACCTATAAATAAAACATACACTGGCCTGTGATCAGCAAGACACTGCGTTGCCTTGACCATTCTACCAGCACCCAGAGCTTTCTGTTCAGCCAGGAGTTCCCTCTAGCTTCTAACCACCCCCCAGAGAAACTAAATGCCTGAAGTACTTTAGCTTAGTACCTTCCTCCCACTACCCCTGAACTCCATTAAGAACCACCTACCTGCTGCTACAGCCGCTGCTGACCCACTGGAGCTCCCCCCTGTGAAGTGGTTCGGCTTGTAGGGATTCCTTGGGATCTTGTGATACCTGAAGCAGACAAAGAGTGTTGAACCTTTTTGTAAGAAGGACTGGATGCACTACAGGGTAGGAAAAGATCCAGAAACACAGCTCAGGGATTCTGATCTCTTAGTAAAGAAAGATACCATTTAATCCCAGATAGTGTGGTGTCCCTAGAAAATAAGATGCCCAAGTACAATCTCTTGTTACCATAAGCAGCCTATTAGAGAGACTCAAAGCAAGAGGAAGGATACTGCTCCAGCCCTTCTATCTGTGACAGCACTGCAATTACTGCATGCCACAGGGCATTACACAGCTCTAAAAGGTGGAGTAGTTGTCAGTCAGCAATTCTTACAGACGAACAAGTCAGGGTCCCCAGCTCTGCCCTTCATCCCAGTTCCTGAAGTCTCCAGTCTGACCAAAATCACTGGACATTAGAAACCTGCCAGGGCACCCAGCCGAACCTCACACAGTGGGGGAAATGCCCTGGCATGTTGTTACAGCTGAAGATGAGCTCCAGTTCCATCCAGCTGCACATGCAGGAAGCATTGCTCTACACACGGCTGACACCGCTGTTCTGGAGCTGCAGTCCTCAGCTTGGCTATTGCTGGAGAATTCACAACAAATCCCAGTGAACCTCTTTTAGCTAGAGAAATAAACCCACTATGCTCTCCTGAGATGACTGTATCTTTTGTCACTCTTCTGGGCCATTACTGTGACTGAGCATTAGGCTACTATTTGTTTTCTGTCCCTGCTTCTGTCTAGCACTCATCCTGTAAGCGTTCACACCAAAAAGGCAAACCAAGTTCCTTACTAAGAACTTGGAGGATCCTCTCCTTCCTCTGGTTTCAGAAGCCTTTAGGCTTCCATGGCTACTCTGACCTTTAATTCTAAAATGCACAGGGTGCTTCTCTTATTCTCACATGCTTGCCCTACCCTTGTACCCTTTACTGTCAGTTCTGGACAGGACTTTCAGGTCTTCTAAATCAGGGGAAAGAGAGGAGAAAGGTATTTTTACCTATTAGGGTTACATCCCGTTGTTCCAGTCCCTAGTTCGTGCATGTTTGAGACCCCAATAATGATAGCTCCAGCCTCTCGTAGCTTCTTGGCCACAGTAGCATCTTCTGTTTCAGGCTCTGTCCCAAGATACACTGTTCCCGCTCGGTGATGGTAAGGTACCTCAGCAAGAAGACATGTTATTCATCCTAAACCCCAGGCAAAGTAGGCTGGCACATGCAGACTTCAAACCCACAACAGATCCCAGGCATCAGAAACCACAGAGGTAAGTAAAGAGCTAGGAAGCTTCACTTATCAACTTATCCTATGTTTGTTTCTGTCAGGAGGGACACTAAACCCTTTAGTATTTGGTCCTTCTCCCATGAAGAGAGGTCCTTTTAACACCATTATCCAGAAAAGCAGAAACATGTAGATGTTCATAAAGTTTGCCTGCAGCAATGCAATTGCTACTCCTAAGAGCTGTAGAACAGTCACTCCGGCCCCACAGCACCCAGGAACTCTATTTCCCATTCTTCTATGGACACAGGTGCAGTTTAAGATCTGCAGTGCTTGGAAGCAAGGCCTTAGGTTTAGATGAATGCCAAAATACCAGATGGACCCATTTCCAGGGTATGCTAACTACTCTTCCCTTTGAGGCAGCAACATAAGAATCTGTACACAAATAGGACTGCCACTCCATGGCAGCAACAGAAGAACCTGTACACTAACATGACTGCCACCCTATGGGTAGGTCTCTGCAGAGCCTATAACAGTTTGACAGCACTGCCAGGGGTATTTAATGGTAGCTGGTGTTAGGCCACAGGCAAATCTCCTTGTGAGTGGGGATTTTCAAAGTAACTTCCATACTTCTGACGCATTCTTTGAGTTATCCCTAAGGAGAGAGGGATGCTTTGCCACTGGAGCAGTGTCACTGCTGGAGAAGTACAGATAGTTACACCCACTGCTACAGATGCCTTTATACATTCTTACTTCAATGCAAGAGAGACTGTCCCCACTCTCTACTCCCTCTGGATTATAGAGGTCAGAACAAAACATGCAACATATCTGCTGTACCCAAGATCTGTCTTCACTTGGCAAAACTTGTGAATCCTACTCATTGCAAACCCACACACTACCCCTTGTTACAAACATATTCCCAGGCTTCTGCTGAGGAGCTGGCCTTAAAACCTTGTCCAGGTTATGCTCCTGCAGCATGAACTGAGAGCTGGACAAGGCAACTCACCACTTTGAACTCTTCTTTCAGACACACTGGGATGCCATCCAGATAAGACAGGGTACATTTATTCCTGTAGCGAGCAGTGGAGGCCTCAGCCATCTGCAGAGAAAAAGCAAGTGGTTTTTATGTATGTATGCAATTAGTTGAGCTGAAGATCATCACCAGTACTGGAATCGATACCAAAAATGGCTCTCTGGCTGTTACTAAGCCAAAATATGAAATTTTCTTTTCTTCCACCATATGCTGATGGGAAATTACTACTTGGAAGCATCTATGCTAACAGATGCCACATAAGCACACACAAGTCCCATTTTAAACATAGTTGTCCAGCAAGAAACAGATTGCTTTAATGCTACCTCCCTTTGCAGGAAGGAAAGCAGACTTGTTGGTAGCCCTCCACACAAGGAGGGAGAAGAGATGTATGTATTTTCCTGTGCAATCTATAAGCAGAAGAGCCTCTGCCCCTTCTAAGGGGGTGGCAGAGGCCCCTTTCCTACCAGAGGCAGACATTACCAGCATTATTTGCTCCGGGTCCCATTGCACTATGGCTCTGAGTGGGGGTGTGGACTTGTCGCAGTCCTCCAGCACAGCAATGATGTTCTTTGCTACCTGGGATGGAGTCAGCTTCCCACTCCTGCAGGACAGAAGGTGAGACCCTGTTACAAGACCCCCAACACCACACCCAAACACCGAGTTTGTCTCTCTTGGGGCTGTGAAGCCCTAAGCAAGAACAAGGTAAGAGTCTCTGTGTGGTGATGGTTTCAACATAGCTGACACCATCAAGACAGGAGACTGCCTTCCTTAAGGGGAGGATCTGCCTACATAGCATGACTCCAAACCTTAGAGTAGGACCAGACACTGGGAGAGTTGCCTGGATATTTCTGAACCACCATAAAACAGGGAAGGACAGCTGAGATCCTTACAGAGAGTCCTCAAGCTCCTGAAAGCCTGAGGCTAAGAAGCTCCCATAAGCTAAGACCAAGAGACCTGTCCCCCTTACAGAAAAAGGGAGAGAAGACTGTTACAGAGAAGGGTCGCCCAGCAGTATCACTATAACACCTCTAACAAACAGAGCATTCCTTCTTGACTAAATGCTATGTTACACCACAAATACATCTCTCTCTGGCCAACATGAAAGCCTCACAGTCAGGATGCACCTTTAACACCAGACTGCAGTGTCAGGCCTTTGCTCCAAGGCTGCAGCCCGCTGGCTAAGGTGGCCCTTGCAGAACAAGTTCCAAGAGGATTTATCTGAGCGCTCCACTCGTGGCACATGTCCCAAAGGCAACCAGAGGTTATTGTGCAGCCGACAGCTCACAGAACCTCAGAGTCAGGGATGTGCTTCCAGCTCTTTCTGAGCTGGACATGTTTACTGAATAAAACAGGCAAAAAGCAGCTGGGGAACCAAGGGATTCTTCAGAGCCCCACAGTATGTGGAATTCACATTATCCAGCCTCTCCTCCTCACTGATGTGTTTGGGCAAACAAGGTATGTAGAAATCTCTCCCACAGCAGACTGACAGTCATCCAAGGAAAACAGCATTTAAAGATCCTTGCAGGGCTTGTAAAAGTTGTGCCAGCTCTCTCAGTTGGCTTTTCTTGTTATTCTGTGAGAGGGAAAGGACTGCAGAGGGTGATGCTAAACACTGGTACCTGAAGGACAATCCTAACAAAAAGATGCTGGAGAGCTCATGGAACACAAGCAGCCCACAGCAGGGGAACATGCAAGACAAGTTGTTTCCAGATCATGATTTCACTTACTGGTAGCACTCCAGGTAGTCTTTGATCCCTTTGAAGCTAAACTCATTGCTAGGAGAATCAGACCTGCAAAGGAAGGATTAAAGGGGCAACTGTGATCCACAAAACCCACCTCTGTTTACACCTGTAGACTTCAGCATCAGTACAAAGCTGGTCTACGCATCACAGGACCTGCTGGCCACCTTTTGGACCACTAACCTATGCATTTCAGCTCACATTCTGTCAGCCTCCTTGCACACATGCCAGACACCAAGTACACTAAGGGTGTCACACAACTAAGGCATCAGTCTTGCTGACACGTTCTGGTTGCCTCATACTTCTACTGCAATACAGCAGTCATTAAATTGTGTGAAATTGGTGGTTTACATCTGCTACTCGCTACTGCAACCCTGCAGGAGAGCTGGAATATAGTGGTAAACCTACTTCCAGAATCTCTGTCACTAGGCTGATCCCAAGATAGCCAGCAGCACATACAGTGTGTGGTGTGAGAGGAAGAAAAGGCAGTATGTAGCACACAAAGATACACATCAGCAATTGCTTAAATACAAAATTGATGGCTTTAGCACATAAGAAATAGACCATTTCTCATCACAACAGGATAAACATAAGAACTAGCTGCAACTAGTACTCCTGTGATGGCTTCATATCATCATGCAGACCAGAAGCCATGTTCTGGAACAGGACAGTGTACAACACCATGAGGTGCTACACAGGGAAGAGGTTAAGACTCCCTGTAATATTCAATATATCACTGGAGCTGGGGACACAAGAATCAGGCTGCACTCACACTAACTAAAGCCTGTAGGAAATATATCCCTCCCTTTAAGGCAAAGGAGCTGAAAGCTTTTCCTTGCTCTAGCTTAAGAACTCAAGGAGGGAGCACGATTAGTCCTGCTAAAACCTGCGATCCATACAGAGAGCCCACCCTCTGAGCTGCTGCTGGTGGAGCTCACACATTTTCAATAACTACTGGACAGGCTCACAGCCAAAAACGAAACCCAATTGGGGAGAGCATTTGTAGCATCCCAGCTGCTCCAATCTCACCATCAGACCTCAGCAAGACATGCAAACCTGAGTGATGGCTGGAATCTAGTGAGATTCAATAAGCCCAGGCTGCAATCAAGAAGCTGAACAGGCTTTTATCTAAGCAAACTAAACCTGAAAACAAACCCTATGTGGACTGTCTTTTTGTTCCTTGTCTCCTCCAAGCAAACCCTGTATTCTCTTTGAGATTCCTTACGGGCAAGAAATCGCACACCTGCAAACTCATGTAAAGCCAGCCACTAAGTCTATCTGTTCTGATAGTGCAACCAGAGGCCTGGCAAGGGCAGGATTCAGTCTCTCCCCAGTAAGGAGACTCCCTGAAGCTTGCAGAAACTTAACATTTCTTGTACGAACCAGTGATTTGCAAGTTACACAAGGAAAGATGACTGACAACACTATCAGTCTGTAGTGCTGATAGCAGACTGACAGTGCTATCTGCTTTGCAAAGTAGCTGGGTGTGGAAGAAAATCTGAATCCAGATTACTGCCAACAACAGCTTCCCACTTAAACAGTGCCAACACGTGTGTTCTCCCACTCTACTTTCACACATTACACACTGACCTTGCATCTAGCAGCTGCTTGATAATATCTGCAGTGCTTTTAGCCTCAGACTTGTCTTCTGTGATATCCGCAGCAACCTCTGGAATAAATGTGGGATCTTCATGGATGTCAAGTGAACGCATGAGCACGAGGTTTTCCAGCCTGGAAGAGAGTTACTGGTAGTTTGCAAGCTCTCCCATGAGTAGTTTCCCAGCCTTTCAGCTGGGAACCTTACCCAGGAAAATTGTGTCTTAGCAGTCTGCTCTCCCAGCAGAGAGTTGCAACAGATAATCTCTTGCACCTTTCTTTCCCAAAGGCAGCACCACATTTGTTTTGCTTGCTTAATAAAACCTCCTACCACTTGACATACAGCCAGCCTCCATAAACTCCACCTGGGAAAGAAATGGTGAAAGCTTTCAACTTGCTTTCACCAGATACACCACCCACAGACCAATAAAGACAGGACTGGAAAGGAAAAGCAAAGGAGAAAGGAGTGTAAGTCATACATTCTAGCACTAATCCTGCTAAAATCAGCACCTTCTCAGACTTTTTCATACATGCTTCGATGTAGTTTGTTTGCAAACAAATACAACAGGTAGTGCAGCACAAGGCCAGTGCTTGGAAAATGTAAAGACCTTGTCTGTTGGTTGATACAGGGTGAGTGGTGGGTACTGTCTATCTGAATTTCTCTTCCAAGGCTTTTGTACAGCTTCTCACAGTCTAGACAAGCAGTCTATGTAAGGGATGAGAAACTGGCTGGCAGACTGCACCCAGAGGGTGGTGGCAAATAGGTCCTTTTCAAACTGGGGACCTGTCACTAGTGGGAGTGCCGAAGGGACCAACATTGGGCCTAATTCTGTTCAATATCTTCCAAAATGACCTGGAAGATGTGATCAAGTGTACCCTGACCAAACTGACTGACGCTACCAAACCAAGTGGGGAAGTGGACACTCTGAAAGGGAGAGTCACCCTGCAGGAAGACCTGGGTAGGCAGGCAGAGTGGGATAACAAGAACCTTACAGAGTTCAACAAGGACAGGTATAACATCTTGCACCTGGATAAGCACAATCCAAGAGTGCAGCGCAGGCTGGGATCTGCCCATGTGGGGATCAGCTCTGTGGAAAGGTACCTGGGGGTCCTGGAGGACACAAGCTCAACAGGAGTAAGCAATGTGTTGCTGCAGCAAAGAAAGCCAACAGGATGCTGGGTTACATCAACAAGGGCATCACCAGCAGGCATAAAAAAGCCATTATCCCACTCTACCCTGTGCTTGTCAGGCCATATATGGAATACTGTGTTCAGCTTTGGTCCCCACTATACAAAAAAGACACAGGCTGGAGAGGGTCCAGAAAAGGGCCCAAAGATCCTCAAAGGACTGGGAAGCCACATGAGAAAAGGCTGAGAGAACTGGGTTTGTCCAGCCCAGAGAAAAGAAAGTTTAGGGGTGACCTTATCACCATGTTCCAGTATTTAAAGGGTGACTACAAAGGAGATGGAGACTTCCTTCTTACAAGGAGTCACATGGAAAGACAAGGGGTAATGGGCACAAGCTACTCCTGGGGAGATTCCAGTAGGACACCAGAGGAAAATATTTCCCAAAGAGAACAATCAGCCATTGGGATAATCTCCCCAGGGAAGCGGTGCGATACCAAACTTAGGACACTTTCAAGACTCAGCTCGGACATCTTGTCTAGGTCATGCTTTGCCTAGAAAACTTGGACCAGGTGATCCCTAAGGTCCCTTCCAACCTGGTATTCTAGGATTCTATGTCAAGGAATGACCTGCTGTATAACAGGTGTTTGACTGACTCAAAAAGCCCATGTTTCATGTAAAAATTCAAGGGTACCAATTGTCTATAATACATTCCTCAGTGTCCTGGGATCTACAGAGATCATAGAATCATAAAATAATTAGGGTGGGAAAGGACCTCAAAGTCATCTGGTTCCAACCCTCCTACCATGGGTAGGGACACCTTAAACTAAACCATGTCACCCAAGACTCTATCCAGCCTGGTCTTGAACACTGCCAGCAATGGAGCATTTACAACTTCCTTGGGCAACCTATTCCAGTGCCTTACCACCCTTACAGTAAAGAACTTCTTCCTTATATGACTCACTAAATGACAGGCAAACTACCCAAGCCAAGTAAGAGTCTCCTGATGCCTCTTACCTGAGCAGCTCTCAGTGCAACATACACTTGAAAGCACAGCTTGTGAACAAAAACTGTAGTAAACAACATCTATGAAATAACCTTGCTCATTCTCCAATCCATTTCTACAGCTGTCCTCTTAGAAAAGGTCTTTTCAGATAACCCATAAGTGGTGTGCAATGCAAGAAAAAGAAGCTTGGAGGGGAAGAAACCCCCCCCACTCTTACCTTAGTATAAGTGGCAGTAAGCAGATCTGTCCAAAAGCCTAGAAGAAAGTAAGCAGAAACATTGGTTTGCAGTAACCATGACCTGAACACCTTCCTCACTAGACAAAGAATATGCAATAGCTGCAGTTTTGGAGTGCCCTAGAGAACACTCAGTGCTATTTAGTAAAAGCCCAGCACAAATACTTGTGCTTCAGGCCACAAAATAGGCCCAAAATGCTTTCCCCCTCTTACATTTATATAATTACAAAGAGTGCATTCTTCTGGCTCTCCTGCCTTTGTCTTTCCCTTAGCCTGCAGCTGCAGGCTGCAACAGTGTTAAGAGGCATATACATAGCTCCTTTCCATTACCATCTTCATTGACCCACAGACAATGCAAAGATTTGATAAGATAGAAAATTGCTATCATCTTCATCAACACACTGTTAAGATCTTCCCTGTCACTCAACTACCTCCTGCAGTAAACTGAGCCACCTTGGGAAAGCATGGGAACTGTAGAGACTCCATAGCAGCAGACAGGGAAAACACTCCAGATAACTTGGCTCCCAGTGCAGTGATGCCGTCAGTCTCAAAGAAAGCAGACTTGTTCTAGCCTGCCTTAACAGCTCAACAATGGACTTCCAAAACGTTTTAAGGGATATACAAATACAGTACAAGTCTGAAGCAAGGCTCACACCTCTAGATCCATGAAAAGGTATGTTGCCTCACACCTTAGGGAAGAATTACAGTCTCTTTTCTAACCTAATGCAGCACAATCCTGTAGGAGGTTGAGAATCAAGTGCCCCCCTTACAAAGGGGCTGTCAGGAAAGGAAACAAGCAACAGAAGTGGCCACAAAGCAAAGGATAGAAAGGTGTTCTGGTTGTTACATCCTGGGGGAAAGCCACTTGCAAAGCATTCTCACAAATAAACACAGACCATCACTAGCATTTACTCCAGACCCGAGCAGCTGCCAAGGCCTGTAAACAGACCACACTAACCTTGATGCCAGCTCAAGAGGAAAGGCCAAGCAGCAGCAACAAAATCCACCTGCTTTCAGGCAGCTGATGCTGCCACATGCTCACTACCAAGGGGATGCAGGCTTCTATCCCCCCCACACCTTGCCATACAGTGGTCACACCTCAGCACCAGCCACAGAGGGAATCTACCCACAGGCTCACAGGCACAACAAATCCTCCCCTGAGGGGAGCAATGGGGACAGCTGCCTTCAGCACCAAATCCTACCCGAGGGGAGCAATGGGGACAGCTGCCTTCAGCACCAAATCCTACCCGAGGGGAGCAACGGGGACAGCTGCCTTCAGCACCAAATCCTACCCGAGGGGAGCAATGGGGACAGCTGCCTTCAGCACCAAATCCTACCCGAGGGGAGCAATGGGGACAGCTGCCTTCAGCACCA
>JASSUY010048208.1:0-21399 GCA_032466535.1 Forpus xanthops
CTGCACACAATACTCCAAGTGAGGTCTCACGAGAGCAGAGTAGAGGGGCAGGATCACCTCCCTCGATCTGCTGGTCATGCTCCTTTTGTGGTTTAAGCCAGTCAGCAACTAAGCACCATGAAGCTACTTACTCTCCTCCCTGCCCGGTGGAATGGGGAAGGATAGGAAAAAATGTAAAACCCATGAGTTGAGACAAGAACATTTTAGTAACTGAAATACAGTACGAAAAAGCAGCAATAAGAATAACTAAAAGGGAGATTAAAAAAATAAAATTTAATAATATAAAAAAAAAAAAAACTCCATTTCAAAAGAAAACAAACCCAACAAAAATCAAAAACAAACCAGCAGTGATGCACAATACAATTCTTCACCATCCACTGACCGATACACAGCCTATCCCAAGCAGTGATCGGTCCCTTCTGGGCAACTCTCCCCACTTTATATACCAGGCATGACATGCTGCAGTATGGAATACTCCTTTGGCTGGTTTGGGTCAGGTGTCCTGTCTCTGCTCCCTCTCATCTTCTCATGCCCTCCTCACTGGCAGAATATAAGAGACTAAGGAGTCCTTGATCAGGGTAAGTGTTATTGGGCAACAACTGAAAAAGCATTGTTGTGTTATCAGCACTTTTCTCAGACTAAAGCTGAAACACAGCGCTGCACAAGCTCCTGGGAAGAAAGGCTTTTCCTTCTCCTAGAGGGAGAGGAAAACTCTACCCCTACAGAAACCAGGACAATACCTTTTGTTTATTGATGTTGAATGATAAAGTTATGTAAAATCAGGAAGTTCATGGAAAAATTACTAAGGAGCAATTTTCACATCATAACTCAAGATTAAAGTAAAGGTGAAACTATAATAATTATTAGGAAAGCCAGAGAGGAAATAGAGGTACAACATTCAAACCCTTATCTCAAAAATGGAAAATTAATTAGATGCACCACTGAAATGAAATGAATACAAAAAAGAGAATTTCTGTCATGCTGTATGTCCTACCATATTTATATTAAGTTACAAGTGCATTACACTTCTGTCCTTTTGTCTCTTCTTACACCTTTATCTGTAATTATTTTTCTGGTTTAGGAATATTTTTCTTCTTTTCTCTTTCATCTGTCAGTTCCTTTTCTTCATACTCAGTTTCTTTCACACTGTTTTATCCTTCCATCACACTGCTTCTTTGCTCTCCTTATTTTAATAATCCATCGAATAATGTTATTACATGTGACCACATTTTTAAGTATGACTTTAGATC
The DNA here is from genome assembly GCA_032466535.1 of Forpus xanthops. Classification (NCBI taxonomy): domain Eukaryota; kingdom Metazoa; phylum Chordata; class Aves; order Psittaciformes; family Psittacidae; genus Forpus; species Forpus xanthops. Next base: position 1,251 of record JASSUY010048208.1, read on the forward strand.
TTTTCTTTAAATCTAATTTCAACTGATGTATATGCAGTCACCCTTTATTGTTAGTTGTTTCCTAAAAAATATAAAACAAAGAGGTCTATTCTTCTGGCTAGTTTGGGGCTTCTTTTCCCAGATTCAAAATTGTCAGGAAAATAATTACTAAATATATGGATTACTGTGCACAAAACATCCTTATATTTGAAATTAGAAAAGATTTTTTAAAAAAAATTATTTTGTACTTGAAGAGTCCTATTAACTTGGATTTATTTTGCTGGGTTTGTCTACTGTATCAGTGTACTGAAGAGAAGCAAAGCCAGACTGCTTTTTTTTCCCCCTGGAAATGGCTTCTGACCATCCTTTTCAGGGAGTAGAAAAGAAAACGAAATAGTGCAAGGTGAGAGTTGCTTTGCACAAACTACTTCCCAAGATACAATAGAAACGTGTTAGTTTGCATGACAAATCTCAGGGTAGGCCTCTGAAACTCAAATGTTTGATAAATTTGTTTTTGTCTTAAGAAAAGGACGAGAATACATTTGTGAATAAAGCAACAAAGCTCATTTTATTGATGTTCTTTGATATTCTTTGTTCTAAAAGCTCTAGAATATGCACTGTGCATTTTGACCATCTGCCGAAATCTCAGACCTAGTTAAGGAGTGAAAATATACCAATGAGTTGGTTTATGACTCAGTTACATGGAGACACAAGTTTCATACGTTAGTTTCATATGTTAGTTTCATAATAGGTAATAATAACAAAGAAAGTTCCTTGCCAGCTTGTGAATTACGAGGTAATCATCAAAGAGGCTGTGACTGCAAAAATCTGAGAATCAGAGCAGAATTTAGCACAAGGTACCAGAACCAACAAGGTGATACTGAACTCACAAACTAAGTTGCAAACTTTCTATGGAATAGCCTTAGCCTAGTCTAGTCACTACACAGTCCTGAGCTGGGGAACAAAATAATAACTACTAGAGGTTGCAAACTTGGTGTCTCCTTGATTAAAAAAAAAAAAAAGAAAGTGTTTTTCAGTTTTGTTCAGCAATGCAGTATTTTTTAATGTGCTATCCCAACATTTAAGCAACAGAAAACAGCTGCCCATATAAAATTGATCCTGGATATTAGTATCTCAGCAAACAATAGAGGATGTAACAATAAAATGACAAAAGCAGGCTTAGAGTTGTACACACTGTCAGTAAGAGGGATGTTCCAAAGGTTTGGATCTGTAAAATCAGTTGTTAATATTCTGAGGAATGCTACAGAACTGAATTCTGCTGGACCTAGGAACTGTAAGAGAATTATTCACATACCGCGTTGCTGAGAACCATGTGGGAAAACAGTGTGTCATGCTTACGAATATCTTCCATATGTTTGTTTACCACCCAGTGTTATCTTACTCTGTAGCATAAGACCAACTCAGAATAGGCCAAATAACTATTACTAGTCAACTGTAAATTGATCTATTCTCATTCTTATTTTTATTATTGTCTAAAATAAGAAAACTTTAATCCTTAACAGATTAAAATCAAGACAGATCTATCACACTATTTTGAACAATCTTATATCCAAGAAATGCTACAGCAGAGATGACAACAGGAAATGGAACAGTGATAAAGAGGATTGACACAGATAATTCAATCTCTTAATGGCAGATGAAGAAGAGCTGCTAACAAGGGAATATTCCAAGATACATCTGATAAAGATTATTCTATGAAGGAGGCTATGGGGCTCAAGAGCAAAACTTACTAAGGTTAGAGAAGCTGAAGCTTCATGAGGACTCAGTGGAAATCCTTGGAAGAATGCAGCATGCTCCAAGCACCCTATCTCTTCCAACCAGAGACAGAATTAACTGGTTTAAAGTAATCTCTCAAAATTTATCAAGGAGGAATTAAGGGGAAATATGCATACATAAGAATGTTCTTAACTTACAAACTTCAGGTGAATAAAAATGTTTTCTTTTGAAGATGTCATTTTTATCAGTGTAATCAGACATTGACAATACCCAGAAGGAACGAGATGTAGGTGACAAATTATGCATATCATGTTAACTTGTCTCAGAATACCATTGCACCTTTCAGAAAGCAGATACTTGGCCTTAGGCTGTTGCACTTGAACTGAATCTGAGTGTGACTCAGAGGTCAGAAGAGCCTGACAACTCTTGCTTATCCTATACCTATGGTATTGTTTCTTTGCCCTTTCCAGACCAGGACAGTCATTGAGTGTAATTCTTTAATTAATTTTGGGGGCCTTGAAATATTTGTTTGTTCTGCATCTGAGGAGAAGAAAGGGTCAATAGCTCCAGTTATTTTGGGAGTTTGCAGTGTAAGCTTAGAAAGTATATGTTTTGTGAATTAGAAATATTGGACAAAAATGTGGAATAGAAGAATAAGCTTCATTCAGAGATGATCAGAAGAGATCAAGAAGCAATGCCTTAGGGTGACAACTATGAAATCTTGTCTGCCATTTATAAAACTGGCACAGCTCTCTGAAAACCCCCTGAGTTTAGGGATAAGTTTTTTGTATTGAAGTAGTTTGCATATTGCTAGTTATAAAACTAGAAAACATATTATCAACTGTGAAACTATATAATTAGTTTCTTTATGGAGTTGCAGTTTTTGCTAGATAAAATAAAAACTGTCACCAAATGCAGATGCCATTATGAATATGACAGGTCATTTATGGAAAAAAGGTTGTGTAGAATAACATCTGATAATTTATTGGAAACATTAGCATATAGATGGCTACAGGATGTGTGAAATATTGTCAGAAGAATTCTAATCTAAATTGCTGCACTGTCCAAATAGGATTTAGTGTTTTGTTACTATAATGCCCATAGCAGCTCAGACTCAGACAATTTATAGACCTACCATTCAGCTGTGAATAGAACCATGCATTCTTTCTTCCTGTTAAAATTTTGAGAGCTGTTGAGAGCATAGATTACTGTACTACACAAAGATATGTGATCAAATGTTCAAAAGTAACTAATAATCTTGAGAAGAAATGATGATTTTTTTTTTTCTACAAGATATTTGTACAGCAGAAGCAACTTTCTTTTCTAATCATGCTATTTGGCTAATATTGATAGGAGTGCTTTTACAGTTCCTGCATGAAGAAGATTAGGTAAATATTTCCTGAAAAGGAAGAGTTTTTCTGTAACTCAACTCCATTTAGAAAGAAAAAAAAGAAAAATAAACTAATCTGCACAGCCACTGTTTATGAGGGGAACAAAAAAAGCCAAAAAATTATACTGTTGCATGGGTAAATTGAGTGCTCTATTTCAGCCTACACTGACCTATGGACAAGGCTATTCATTGAAATGGGGACCAGAAGTTTCCTGATCCTGAAATCCAAGATTTTCCTTATGCCAAGAAAGTAATACGATAGTAATAAAATTGAAATTCTCCTGAGTACTCAGGAAGCACCACTACTGAATATACTTGCATCCTCCATTGCTTGTAAGGGCAGTGCAGATCTTGACTTTGAACTCAATGCTAGGAATCATGGATCACATCAAAGATAGCACTTAATTCTTCACAAAGATGCTTGACATTCTGTCTGAGCACATCCATAAGAGCATTTGTAGCAAAAAAAAACACTCTGATAGCTGTACAAGTATATGCTGGTTTGGTATCTTTGCTCCAAAACTCTACATGGGAAAGTAAAGCCCTTTGTCCAAATGCCAGTGTCGCCAAATAATAAATTTGAAAAATCTTATAGCACATGGAAACTATAAAAATTATCATCACTTCAGCTGCTACATAGATTGAACCATCTCCTCTAGGTCTATACCTTCTAACTGGAATTTCCATCATGGTATCATAGAATGGTTTAGGTTGGAAAGGACTGATAGATCACTTAGTTCCACCCTCCCTGCCATGGGCATGGACACCTTCCACTAGACCAGGTAGCTCAAAGGCCCATCCAACCTGGCCTTGTGCGCTGCTAGGAATGAGGCAGCCACAGTTTCCCTGGGCAATCTGTGCCAATGCCTCACCTCCCTCACAGGAAAGAATTCTTTCCTAATATCTAATCTAAATCTACCATCTTTCAGTTTAAATCTACTGTCTCTTCTCCTATCACTTGTAAAGAGCACCTCTCTACCTTTCTTGTAGGCCTCATTTAGATACTGGAAGACTATTTATAAGATTTCCTTGGAGCCTTCTTTTCTACATGCTGAGTGAACTCAACTGCCTCAGCCTGTTTTCATAAGAGAGGTGCCCCAGCCCTCTGATCAGCTGTTTCTTTAGGTTCTGTGGGCCTTATATTCAATACTAATACATTTTCATTCCTTGGTTCTTAATCAAACACACATTCTTTCCAATGCCTACAAAGATACAGGGAACAAAATTTTCTGCAGTTAACCATATCTTAAAAGAGCTGCAGGTTAAATACAAAGAAAAATTATTTCTTTCTGCCTTTCAGTAATGGAAATAAGCACTATAATTAATTATTATAATAAAATATTCTGATAATTTATTGATACATATTTATTGATATTAAAATAATATCAATAAATTAAGTAACTTTACATATTTGTATGTAAGTGGGTCAGAAAATATATGTAACATATGATGAACAGGACCTAGTTATAAACTTCTGTGGGGAAAACCAGTATGAATTATGAATGCAACTTAAAAAGCTCAATTATAAATGTAATTTACTGTGATAGAATGTAATATCTGCTTCTGTTTTTTTTCCTAGATTAAAAATCATTAAAAAAATCTAAACTTTTTCATATTGTTTCTCTTTTTTATGGTAAGAAAATTATTTTTATGAATGAAAGAGTGATGATGGATATGTTCTGGTTAGGATTTTTCTGTATTGTTTTCAGGAATCTGGGTAATTACTGAACTAATAAGATAAAAGACAATAACAACCTTTTAGGCAGGCATTTTAATTATAGCCCATGTTTCTGTTCTTAGAAGAACATAGAATTATAGAATCATAGAATATAGGGTTGGAAAAGGCCTTAAGACCATCTAGTTGAAACCCCCCTGCCATGGGCAGGGACACCTCCCACTAAACCATGCCACTAAGGCTATGTCCAACCCGGCCTTGAGTACCACCAGCAATGGAACATTCATAACTTCCCTGGGCAACCCATTCCAGTGCCTCACCACCCTTACACTAAAGACCTTCTTCCTCATATCCAATCTAAACTTCCCCTATTTAAGTTTGAACCCACTGCCCCTTGTTCTATCACTACAGTCCCTCATGAAGAGGCCCTCCCCAGCATCCCTGTCTGCCCCCTTCAGATACTGGAAGGCTGCTATGATGTCTCCACACAGCCTTCTCCTCTCCAGGCTGAATAACCCCAACTTTCTCACCCTATCTTCATAGGGGAGGTGCTCCAGTTCCCTGATCATCCTCGTGGCCCTCCTTTGGACTTTTTCCACCAGCTCCATATCCTTTTTATGTTGAGGACACCAGAGCTGCACACAATACTTCAAACGAGGTCTCACAAGAGCAGAGTAGAGGGGCAGGATCACCTCCCTTGAGCTGCTGGTCATGCTCCAGGAAAGGGTTGGCTTTCTAGGCTGCAAATGCATACTGCCGGCTCATGTTCATTTTTTCATTGACCAACACCCCCAAGTCCTTCTCTGCAGGGCTGCTGTCAATCTCGTTTCTTCTTAACCTGTAGCAGTGCCTGGGATTGCTCCGACCCAGGTGTAGGACCTTGCACTTGTCATTGTTAAACTACATCAGGTTGGCATCAGCCCACCTCACAAGTGTGTCAAGGTCCCTCTGGATGGCAGTCCTTCCCTCCAATGTACCAACTGAACCACACAGTTTGGTGACATTGACAAACTTGCTGAGGGCGTACTCAATCCCACTGTCCATGTTACCGACAAAGATGTTGAACAATAACGCTCCCAACACTGATCCCTGAGGGATAGCACTCATTTCTGGTTTCCAGCTGGACTTTGAGACATTGAGCACAGCTTCTTGCGTGCAGTCATCCACCGAGTGGTCCACCTATCAAATTGATGTCTCTCATCTACCTACACTTCAGCTAGAAGAACTTTCAGATCATTAATGATGCAAAATGATACAAGGACACTTCCATAATTACTTAGGGCCCAAAGTCTGCCAATTCTGAAAATGCTGAGTCACACATCCTGTATTAAATGCATGGCCCCAGATGTTTGACTGCAAGGTACTCAATAACTCAAAGCAGCGCCATGTGAACTTAAAAAAGCATCGATCTTTCTAGAAGTGCTGTTGTTTCCCCTGCAGCAGCCGAAATGTCATAAGCTATATGTTCTTCTCTACCAGGTAACCTAAAATAAAACGAGATGAAAAAGCCATGTAATACTGCTATTAATATGAATAATACTTCATGCTTTCCAAGTTCCAAACTTCTAATGATGAACCTGCATTATATTTGGAATAGGGGAAAAAAGAACTTTTGCCAGTAACTGGTCATCAAGATTTGCCACGTTGAGGCCATAAAGGGAATCATTCCATTGAGTGCTCTTTCTGAAGATGAGCTGAGGCACTGTTGTATGTCTATCCTCAAAGCAAGCCTACAAACATAAAATGAGCCTCTTAATTCCTCTCTGACTTGACCAACTAATTGCATTGGTTAACTGCTAAGATAAGTATTAAGTAACATCTCTTTCAAATTTTCTAATGTGAGAGTAACTTGACTTAGAAAAAGAGTAATTTTACTTGATTGCCTGCAGGCTGTATTAATTGGTGGTTTGATCATTTGAATGCATTGATTTATTGATTCAATTTTAATTGTGACTTGGATGGTCTCAGTTATGTTTGTCACCCTATGCCACTTTTAGTTAGCTCTCTAAAACTGTAGTCTATCAGATTGATGTTTGCTTGATTTTATTAGAAGGATGAGAAAGCAAATATTAAACCATAAAAAACACAGGCTTGTATTTTCTCCACCAAATTGATGCATGGGTCATGCACTCAAGGACAAAGACAGTATTAATGTACATGAAGGCTACTTGGCTCACCTTTTATATTAAGTTACTCATGCTTGACTTCATCAATAGAGAGTGGAATATGTTCTTTAATCCAAACGCTTGAACACGTAGATGAAACATAGGTATGTAGATATTTTATGATGTATTCTTTGGACTATTTTAAAGAAGACTGGTTTGGGATCATAATGAACTTTCTTAATAAAACTCGAATTTTAATCAGACATTTTTCTTTTTTCTGATCATGTGGAAACTAAAATGGAGTTATCTGTGAGGAAAAAATCAGAAATCTCCCTGGTTCAAACATGGCTATGATCCTCATGAAAGAGTACAAGTTCATTCCAATTATTACCAGAAACAAAAGAATTTTTTTAACTAAGAAACTTCACAGCAGTGAGTAATCTTCTGGCTTTAGGTTTCAAATATCTGTCTGGGGAGTACCTACTCTGTTCCCTTTGAAGTAGCTTTTCCAGGTGCCTGCTGTGTTTGCCTCCAGGTTTCATACAACAGCATACTGGCAAACAAGGTACAGGCTTAATAGACATCTTTCAATGCGTAAAAAAAAAAAAAACAACTTTTTTTTTTTTTTAATTTACCTAAATATTTTTTAAAAAACTGCCTAGCTTCAACAGGTAAAAGAGAAGGTGCTGTTTCAAGACATTGCACGTCAATCTTGACAGCTTGTATGAAGATGAGACACCTGCATTTTAAAATTTGACCAAGGTGAGAAGTCCCGAATCTAGGTGTCCAGCCACTAAAATGAGACTTTTGTTGGAAAGCATGACTGCTTTTTTACCGTCATGTACCTCACTGGCAACCTGACTTCGATGTATTCATAGCAGAAATATTAGAGCAGGCAACACAAACTATTCTATGATTCTATGATTCTAAAAGAGCAAATAAGACTGAGAGAAGAATATTTGCTTTGAGTTTCTTGTGAAGCTTAAATTTGAAATTGGTGCCAGGTAACTTAACCCCCAAAACTCATGTGCTTTTGCACAGCTCAAGAGACAATGACAGCTAACAAACTTCACTGATTGAAATTTCTCTATACACAAAGTGTTCTGTGTAGGTGAGGGGTTCTTGTGTTTAGCTGGGCACCTAAAATGACAGTTAGCTTCTGACATAGCCCAAAGAGCAGACAGCACTTTTCTGTGAGACAGATACACCAACAAAACAGTGACTTCTTGTTTGAAATCTCACAGAGGCCTAACCATCCAGGAAGCTAGGCACTTTGTCCTCTCCCTCTTCTGTCCCCATAGTAGCTGAGATGTGTAAGTGACCAGGAACATGCTGAGAGTTCCTAATATGCTGTCAGGGAGCATTTTGTAATGGCCACCTCCCTTTCTACTCCCAGCCCTGCAAGGGGATGTGAGGAAACATCTGAGGATATGCTCTTTCCTGTTGTTCACATCACTGTAATATTTCTCAGCTGCAGATGATGGCCAGGGTCAAGTTCTAGCAGGCACCTCAAGATTTATCACTTGTCAAAGTACAACAGCACTGTTATTTATTCAAAGAACCCTGAAATTTTGCCTGGTTGTTAAATAAGCAGCACTGCATTATTATAGCATCATTATATTTTAGTTTTGGTTTATGACTTTTGGCTGGATTTCAGGCTGAAGATGAAAGGAAAACGTTGTTTCTGAAGACATTTTCAAGGCTATTGAGCTATTTTGCCTTTCCGTTCATTTATATTTTTTCATTATGCAGTGTTAAAGTACCAATTAACTCACAGAAAACTTCCAGGTTCTCATGATTATTAATCTCTGTTTTTCAAAGAGCTAACAGATTTACTGTTGTGTAAACCCAGAGTATTACTCATGAGCCTGAGGCTGAAATGACATTTTTTTTTCAATCTTCAACAAGATCAATCATATCCTTAATGAACAAAAGCAAAAGGGAAACAAATCCAACAGAGGATTTTTATATTGAATTTGAAAAGATTCTATCATTTTTGGCAAGCGAATTACATAAAAAAAAAAAAAAAAAAACAGAAAAAAATATTCGAATTATGCATGCTGGAAAGAAAGAATGAAATGTGCCTTGGTTGCATGAAAACACAGGGAATACTGTGATTATCAACTTTGCTGTATAAACCCCACAAATAAAGGTTGGGCAGTGTCACGGTTTAAGCCTCTAAGCCATGCAGTTTTCTGTCTCACTCACTTCTCCCTCTTTCTTCCCCCCACTCCTGGAGGGATGGGAAGGATCGAAAGAATGCAACTCCCACAGGTTGAGATAAGAACAGTTTAGTAACTAAGGTATAACACAGATCACTACTGCTTCCACCAATAATGACAAGAGAAATACAAGGGCAAAGAATACAATTGCTCACCACCCACCAAGCAGTGCACCCCCATCACCTGATACCAGGCCTGACCACGCTCTCCGTTTTTTCATCCTGGGCATGATGTGCTGTGGTATGGAATACCTCTTTGGTCAGTTTGGGTCAGGTGTCCTGTCTTTGCTTCCTTCCGGCCTCCTCCCAGCTTCCCCTCCTCCCTGCCAGAGGATGAGGCTCAGAAAGTCCTCCTAAACATTCTAAGCCATAACTATAAACGCTGGTGTTATCAGCACTATTCCCAAGTCGAAAACCAAAACCACAGTGCTACACCAGCTACTACTAAAAAAAGAAAAAAAATGACTGCTGCTGCTGAGCCCATGACAGGCAGAGAAGACAATCATAGCAGCCCTGCAGAGAAGGACTTGGGATTTTCCCCCTAGTGAAGCCATGCTGGCTGTCACCAAGCACCTTGTTGTTTTTCATGTACCTCAGCATGCCTTCCAGGACAATCTGCTCCAAGATTTTGCCAAGCACAGAGGTGAGGCTGACTAGTCTGTAGTTCCCTGCCTCATCCATTTTCCCTTCTTGAAAATGGGGGTTATATTTCCCTTTTCCCAGTCATTGTGAATTTCACCTGAGTGCTATGATTTTTCAAATATGATGGACAGTGGCTTAGCAACTTCATTTGCCAGCTCCTTCAGGCAACTTCATTTGCCAGCTCCTTCAGGACCTGCAGATGGATTTCATCAGGTCCCATGGACTTGTATATGTCAGGTTCCTAAGATGGTCTTGAACCAGATCCTACATTGGGCCCAGGATCTTCATTCTCACTGTGTCTGCCTTCCGTGACTTGGTTGGTGTGATCAGAGTATTTGTCAGTGAAAACTGAGGCAAAGAAGTCATTCAGAACCTCAGCCTTCTCCAAATCCATTCTTTCTATTAAGCCTGTCTCTGCTGCGAGATGGTTCCACTAAAGATTTAGTAAAAAAAACCTGCCTTTTTCTTAAATTCCTTTCCATAGTAAAAGTGAGTTTGCCTCCATTTCTGCAGCGTATGCACCATATAATAACACTAGACTAATTCACTGCCATTAGCACCCACCAGTATGAAGTCAGCAAGTTTTTGCATCAAGTAGTAGAGAGAACATGAGGGTCAGTGGCATTCAGTGTTACTTTTCCACTCAGTATATACACTGAGGTAAATCCTTGCCCCTTCTGTAAGACTTCCACACAAAAGCAGGGGAAGAGGATGGATATCCCTGCTGGACTGCAGGAGAGGCTTCCATCCCCATCAGTTGGGCAGATATGTTCTCTTACCAGACACCTCCCACTTCACATAACCACTGCACTGGCTGTATGGAGTTTTTCTGTACTTCCATGAGTACTTTACCATTAAGTGCATAAACTTAAAACAGAAATTAGCACCCACATAGAGAAAGCTTGATCATAGCTTTCAGTTCGTTAAGTACCTTTAATTACCACACTCACAATGATCAACAGGAACTGGCTATCCTACACTCCCCTCAAAAGCTACTTTTATTCACATGGATTGACACCCCTATCACTTCTTTCTCTTGTGTTTTGTCTGTACTGCAACTATCAAGGGCCTCTTTTCCTTAGGCACTGTCTATATTTCTCAATATCTATTTACTTAAAAGATTTTGACACCTAAGCATAAAATCAGAAATGAATACAGAGATTGATAGAGTCCTAAGGTAACAATGAAGTTATAATAATAAAAGAAGCTAAAACACTCATGTCAAACCAGCCATAAGCCTAACCAGCTAATTTGAAAACTGCAATCATCTAAACTCTGCATGTGAGATAGGACCATACCAGCAAGAATCTGCTTGCTGTTTTGTCTAGGAGGGTGTTGCTAAAACTGCATTCCCATCCCTTTGCAGAGAAGTAAAGTTATGCCAGTTTTCATTATTTTGAAGGAGATGGAAGAGGCTGATGAAATATTTGGAAAGCATATCAATGTCGCTGAATCTGCACCTTTCATAAGGAAATAAATTTTGACTCAAATATTCCATTTCTATTGGTGAAGAGTTATTCTGGCCATGGACATGAAGACATAGGATATTCTTGTATATCACTCAGATTTGTCAGCTAGAGCACAATCATAGCTGCTTTGGAAAACCACCAAGGAAGACTTATTCTCCAGCATGTGCAGTGGTAATTTCACCAATTTCTTTGTATTTTTATGCCCCAAAACTAATACCACAGATGTCAAATGTAGGACTATAAGTAGTTTACTGATAGAAGATTCAACATAACACACCTCTTGTTTAAAATAATTCAAGGAACTTCATGAATTAAGCACCTTGCAACTGCAGGTTCTCACTTTATTTTTGTTTACTTGCACTATAAGTAGTAACAATATCTTTATATGCAGTAATATATCCCGTACAAATGCATCCATTTATTTATGCATCAGAAATAGCCAGACCTGAGTTAAAAACAGAAAGGCAAAGAAGTCAAAGCACGCTGCACAAATATTTCTGAGATTGTCATTTGGTCTGGAGTGATGGTTTGCAGGTCCAAAATGTTTTTCAGTGCACGTCTTGGAAATATCTGTGGATTTTGGTATTCAAAGATGTAAAAATTCGGTTCCACTTAATATGCTTTACTTTTCAGGAGTTGAGAAGCACCTTATGTGGTTCACTTATTTTTGTATTTGAATGGAATTTCTTCAAAAAAAGGCAGCTGTTTGTGAAATATAAATAAATGCAATAATAATCTTAGAGAATAAAGAAACCCCGGCCACATTGACATATCACTTCTGTTTTGTGCAACTGTGATTAGAAATAGTGCTTGTAGAAATAAGATTTACTGCACGACATCAAATTCTGGTCACATACAAATGGCTATACTGGATGAGAAAAATAGCCCAACATTATCCTATCCTCAGCAGTGGCCATGAACACGAGTCTAAGGAAAAACAAAACCAGCAAGCATTTATGATATCTCCCATGAATACACTCAGCCTTTGCCTGTTTTATGCTCGGGGAGATCCTGAGACTGATGTGGATGGTTATTTAGTTCTCACCTGATCTCTGTTCCACAGACTTGTCTGATAACCTTTGAATCAATGTAAAATTTTTGCTTCTACAAAATCCTTTGGAAATTATTTCCATGGGAATAACACCCACTGCAGTGCCCTTGCTCTCCTACTTGACAGAGGTAATGAACAGCTTCGCACTGTGCTTTTCTTGTCTCACATCATTCTGCAGATCTCTGTCGTATTCCACCTGCATCAGTTCTGTCAGAACTGCAGCAAACTCATTGAGTCAGTCTGGCCTCAGACAGAAACTGTGTCCTGATTCTGATCATTCCCGTTGCCTTTTCCTGAGTCTTTTTTAGTGCAAATGTGCCTTTATTGGTATGAGGGTATCAAAACTGCACACCATTGGCGGGGCGTAGAAGAACTGAAAAATTTATTCCAGTGGCATAACAATGTTTTCTGGTTCACATTCTGTCATTTTCCCTAAAATTCTTAACTCTGGTTTTGGTTAACAGGCTACTAAGCACTGAGCTGGTCCTTTCAGGAAGCTACAAGACAGAACCTCAATTCTTCCTCATGAGTGGTAACAGCCCTCTCAGGCACATTTTGATCAGATATATTATTTTAGATAAAATTGAAAGTGTTTGAGGCTAGGTTGGATGGGGCTTTGAGCACCCTGATCTAGTGAAAGGTGTCCCTGCCTGTGGGCTCAGTCCAGTAAATTATTTTTTTTGTTAAACAGAGACTACCACAAGTATTTACATCTCTATGTATTACAGAGTTAGTTATTAGGGTTTCATCAAACTACAATTAAAATAGAAATACTGGAAAAAATCTGGGACAGACAGGTCTACAGCTGTAGAATTTCAGATTAACTTTGCAGGGCATCTGGCATTGTTTCTGCCATAATTATTACTGTTGCAGTTTCAAGATGCCATTTTAGCTATTGTATTTTTTTATCTCTTTAAAGACTTATAAATTAACAGGAATGTGGTAAGAAAATAGCCCAAAAAAATAAAAGTCTTGGGGAAATAGTACCCCCCAGACATTTTGTCATGGGAGGGCACTTAGTTTACCTGTCATGAAATAATAACTCCAGAGATCACATCAGATAGTGAGATGTGACTGAACATAGAAGAATTCAGTGTGACTTATCTATCTTATTCTTTCAGAAGCTCAACAAATCCATAGGTCAAGGTTTTAAAAGAAGGTGTACAGAAGTCCACTTCTGAAATACATATATGCTGAAGTAAAGGTCTATACTTCTGTCCTGGGTCCTAAATTGCACGAAAAGTTACTGAGCTCAGAGTTTCCAAACAAATCGCAGGCAGAAGAGGAGCCTCACTGATCTGTGTTTTAAAAGATTGAACATTCAACAGTTCCCACTGAATCCAACAGGACCTGTTGAAAGCCTGTCATTTCTAACAGTATCACTTTCTATGAGTCCAGCTATGAGTCAGGAGTTAAGCTAAAGATTTGATGATACATTCCCAATATCCAATCAGAGGATGTTGGAATCAGTGACTGCGTTTAAAACATCATTACAGATGCTTCAGAATTGTTTGACCATGCTGCATACAATTTTCATTTACAGTGCTATCTCTTAAAACTAGATTTCTCACTTCATTTCTGCTAAACACTATTTTCATCCTTCTAATCTAAGTTGAACTGTGTGATGCAACAAAGTACATTTCCTCAATGATAATCCCAGACTTAAGTAATTTTCTCACATCCCAAAGTCTAATGTGAAGGACACAGCATGAAGTAATGCTACTTTTATAGGTGGGAAAGTAAAATTAAGATAAAAATGCCATTACTGTACTTCATGGGAAAATGTAATTGCAAGATTTGAAAATAATTTGAATATTACTTGAGAAACTGGATGACTGTATGTAGAGCTCTGAAAGACATGGCGAATACACTTGTTACTCTCTCACCTTTGACAGATGCAAAGGCAAAAAGATGTCAGCCTGGAAGTGGAATACACATAGGGATTTTTTTTACATTATTTTTACTTCATTCTCACCTGAGCATGGTAGAAATTATTTTCTTTTCTACCTCATAAAAGACGTACTTTAAATTAAGCTTCATATGAAAAGGAAGGTTTAAGAAAGATGTGCAAGACATAAGTTAACAAGAAATCAAGTAGTCAATGGATAGACGTATTCAAGAGCTACGGCTCAGCTAGTGGCTTACTTGTTTATATGATAAATCCTTATTAGGCTGTCCTCGCTACAGTCTTGGAAAAAAATTCAAAACTGTAATATATTTACCCCCTGTAGATCTCAGTGAAAAATGGAAGTAGTTTCTCAATATTAAGCAACTACAAAACTGAGTTATGGAGAGGTTAAAATGACATTCTTAAGGTCACACAGGGAATCTGACCAGGGACTTTCTTACTATTCTTCTGTTTGGTTTGTTGGATTGATTTTTTTCTGTTTAGACTACAATCTCTTGGTATTAGTGGCTGGGTTTTTTTCTAAATCATGCACATGGCCTAATATAATGCGACCTTGTGCAAGTCTGCACTAAGTACATGTCTGCTCAGTGTTAACATGGTAAATCCTAACCAATGTAATTCATCAAAAAAAATGATAAAGAACTGTAGAAGAAAATTAGAAGTCTTAATTTAATTTTAAATGTTCCACCTTTTAATTACTCCAGAGCAAAAACTGATTTAGACAATTCCATGCTTTATTTACTTTGGAGCATGTCATTTTAAATGTTTGGATTTGTACATTGTCTCACTTTTTGTACTACTTTTACTGGAAAAAAAAATATAGAATGAAAGCAAGAATATGATAATTACTTAAACTTATTTCATATTGTTTGAAACTCTTTTACACACCAAAAAAATAAAAAAAGAGAAGAAACGTAAGCAATACCTATTTTTTTCCTGAGCTTTTGCAAGTTTCCCAGGCTTTCTAGAGGGAAGAATGAAGAAAAAGAAAATATGAAAATATTAGAAATAAGGTTATAACATTATTCTTAGGAACATATCTTTTCAGAATTCCTTCATCAGAAATTAAAAGAAAGAAGCATTGTAAGAAATAATGATTTTTACTTATTTTTGTTTCAACTAAACTCATTGCATTTCTTGATTTCTCAGCATTTGTTAATACTGATGATAATGAAAGCTAGTTTATGTTAATGTTCTAGCCTGGGGTTATGGCTTCACAATAAAATTATTCAGTGAAAAAATTAACTTAAAGTATTTCAGTCTCCTTATGTCTCCTGCCACTTCTTCCCACCTCTCAGTCATTCTCACCTACTCACTTTACTGTGTCAGAATATTGTTTGCAAGATCATACTGCACACCAACCAGATCCTGGACCAGAGGGGAACCAAGAGGGTAGTATAATGCAAATGTGAGACCAAGGAAAATCCTTTGTGCTGTGAAACAAGATGTTAGCTATTGCAAGTATGTATTAGTCTTTTTTCCGCACTCAAAAAACATTTACTTCAACACAAGACATCAGAAGTGTGGGCTACGTTTTTAGTCTCCTACAAGCGCTGTTAAGAACAGTCACTTGAAGATAGCAGGCCTCATTCTAAATCCACTGCCTTGGCACAGACAAATAACTCTTTCAAGACCTATATATCCTTTTTAAAAAATAAATTTATAACTAAATGTTTAAAGTAGGTCAGTTTATTTGCATCTATGTCATCATTCTTAAATTTGAGGTTTTCATGGATACATATAGCCATACATGTATAAAGTATATGTGTCATCTCAAAAGTGTAGACAACTGAATAGTAAAATGAAAGGAGACAGTCTCTTATTAGGATAGAAATATCCTGCTAAATAGACAATATATAGATAAGAAAAAAGAGGAAATAAAACTAAGTCAGTAGTTAGGCCAAATATAAATTTTCTGCTGGTTTTTCCTGAGTTGAAAATAATTTCATGTTTAAATGTTGAGGTTTTGGTGTCTATACATTTGAAATGCAGGCTATTACTCCAGTTAAGCACCCTGTTCCTGTACTGGAGATCTTGACTTGCAGGTGGTATGCAAAAAGCTCACATGTGCCCAGTTTCTACACTGAACAAAAGAACTGCAACAATGATCATGGTCATCTGCACAGAATACTAGATTTACAAAATCAAAATATTATGATTATTTGGAACACATGAGATAAGATCATCATATTAGGCATGGTACGAATATCTGAAAATACAGATCAGAATCTCAGTTCATGATATAAAGCTACAAGATGAAACAATGGGAGATTACATAAAGGTGTGCTATGCACACCAAAAATATTTTGGTTAATATAATTGGCTTGATGTATTATTATTGGTTCAAAACCGTGTAAACAATGAAGCAACCACCTTTTACTCCTCAAACTGATCTTTTCTATCAACATAAGCTGAAAAAGTAAGAAGAGGTGTTCAGCACTGCGCTGCCACACCTGCATGGGGCCTGAGATATTTCTCCCGAAGCAGTGAGACAGGACATGCCTCTCCTTACCTCTCTCTTCATTCTGTCCACGTGCAGTCCAAGAACGCTTTATTAAACTGTGATTCTTCCTTGTGCACAAGCAGAACAGTTGCTTTATGTGTCCTGGGGAAAATCTGCACAGTGAACATCTTGTCCATGGAGATAAATGTGTATGTACACCATCCAACTTGTTCTTCTGTTCAAAGTGAATAATGGCAGTATGAGCTCAGTGTTTCTCAATAAACTTGCTCGAAGTTCTGATTCAAGCAAAAATATCCTGAGTTCTGATAAATATTCATAAATCTCAAGGAGTCAAAGCTTGCTCTCAGAAGAGCAAGGCGTACCTTTTAGGGCATTTTTATGAGTATTTTGATTCCATAACAACCTTGTCATAAAGAAACTCTTTATGCCATTCTGCACAAGGAATTAATTATATTCTTTGTAACAAAACCTATTTAAATTTACTTAATATTAGCATATATTTTGGTCACAATAAAAATGACATTCTAACACTCTCTTTCTACCTAGCCTAGCAAATAAATGAATACTTGTCTTCAAAGATATACTTGTATACAGAAAATAATTCCTTTATCTATAAATGGAAATAAATTATTCTACCAATATGATAGAAAAAAGAGCCAGAAAAAAAAAAAAAAGCAAGATGTGTTCCTAAATTTTAAACATCTTTGAACTCCAGAATATTTAATTGAGCATAATGAAAATGCACATACCATCTGCAAAATTCATATTTCCTATGGATTGACTGACAGGAAGAGTGGATAGTTGGTTCCAGACCATGTGTTAATGGTGGCAGATTTTGTTCTCTACGATATATTTATCAATACCCACAATGACATTTTATAGAATTTCCATGCAAGCACATGGCATTATGAACAGAAGATTAAAAAAACATTTAAAACATTTAACTGACTTAATTCTAGCAGCTCACAGTTGCAGACATTATTAAAATGCAGTTTGCAAAGAAAAAAAAAGTAGTTTCAATTGTTCATAGCCTGTGGCCTTGCAAATTTCTACAGAAACAAATCTTTCCCTTTTTTCTTTCTTTCTTTCTTTTTTGTCCTTTTATTTTTTTTTTTTTTTTTTCTGGGGGGAGGGTGTGTGTTTGGCTGGTTGGCTTGTTTTGTTTTTTCCCCAGAAAACAGGCAACATTCGTGTTAGCCCACATCAAGGACTGCTGAACAAGCTCAGGTGCAGAAGGAGCAAAAGGAGGTGTCAAAAACTCTGTGGGAACATTGTTACTACCTGAAAGTATACAAGTCCACAGGACCTGATGAGTTTGGTCTGTGGATCCTGAAGGAGCTGGCAGATGAAGTTCCTAAGCCACTGTCCATCATATTTGCAAAATAATAACACTCAGGTGAAGTTCCCAATGACAGGAAGGGAAATATAATCCCCATTTACAAGAAGGGAAAACAGATGAGACAGGGAACTACAGACCAGTCAGCCGTACCTATATGCCAGGAAAAGTATTGGAGTGGATTGTCCTGGAAGGCATGTTGAGGCGCATGAAAAACAACAGGGTGCTTGGTAACAGCCAGCATGGCTTCACTAAGGGGAAATTCAGCCTGACCAACAGATAGCTTTCTATGGCAGGGCTACGGAACAGAAGGACAGGGGTAGAGCAGTTGATGCCATCTACCTGGACTTGTGCAAAGCGTTTGATGCTGCCATAGAATCATAGAATAGTTAGGGTTGGAAAGCACCTTAAGATCTAGTTCCAACCCCCCTGCAATGTACAAGGACATCACCCAATAAACCATGCCACCCAAGGCTATGTCCAACCTGGCCTTGAACACTGCCAGTGATGAAGCATTCACAGCTTCCCTGGGCAGCACATTCCAGTGCCTCACCACCCTTACAGGAAAGAATTTCTTCCTCAGATCCAGTCTAAACTTCCCCTATTTAAGTTTGAACCCATTACCCCTTGTCCTCTCACTACAGTCCCTCATGAAGACTCCCTCCCCAGCATTCCTATCGGCCTTCTTCAGATACTGGAAGGCTGCTATGAAGTCTCCATGCAGCTTTCTCTTCTCCAGGCTGAACAGACCCAACTCTATCATCCTATCTTCACAGGGGAGGTGCTCCAGTCCCCTGACCATCCTCACGGCGCTTTTCCAGACTTATTCCAACACTTCCATGTCCTTTTTATGTTGAGGACACCAGAACTGCACACAATCCTCCAAGTGAGGTCTCACGAGAGCAGAGTAGAGGGGCAGGATCACCTCTCTCATTCTGCTGGTCACACTCCTTTTGGTGCAGACCAGGATACCGTTGGTTTTCTGGGCTGCAAGAGCACACTGCTGGCTCATGTTCATTCTCTCATCAACCAACACCCTCAAGTCCTTCTCTACAGGGCTGCTCTCAATCTCATCTCTGCCCAGCCTGTAGCTGTGCCTGGGATTGCTTCGACCCAGGTGTAGGACCTTGCACTTGGCACAGTTAAAATTCATCAGGTTGGCATCAGCTCACCTCACAAGCTTGTCAGGGTCCCTCTGGATGGCATTCCTTCCCTCCAACGTGTCAATCAAGCCAGAGAGCTTGGTCTCATTGGCAAATTTGCTGAGGGTGCACTCAATCCTACTGTCCATATCACTGACAAAGATGTTGAACAAGACCGGTCCCAAGACCTTTTGACCATTTTCTCCTCTGGTACTCTGCTGGAAGAAAACAAATGTGACCCAACAAGTGCATTTATTGTAGCTTTTCAGATTCAAATTGAATAAATAATCACAATTTTACCTGCTGTGGTGATGATGATATACAGCTATTAAGACTGAAAGTCAGAGGAATCTGTTTTTTTTTCATTCAGAATACCAGACTCTTAAATAAATTCCTAAAATGAAGGATTATGGAATGGGTAGTTTGGAAATTAAATTAGTTTAAAGTCATATGCATTTATCAAAAGGATTTAAATGATTGGTTTGCCCATTATATCTTTCCTAAAAATTACATTTATTCAATTTGTTCTAAAATTATGATTATACGTATTTCCATGCTTATGTTGGATTTCTTTCCTCCTATTTACTTTAACCACTTTAATTTCCTTATTTTCTTTCAGGTGCTATCCACAAACTCAAAAAAGCATAATGAATGAATAATACTAATCTAGTTTCTTGTGGCATTCTTCTGTTCCATTCACTTGTAATAAAACATACTCAACGGAGCTTTTTCTGCAATTCATAGTTCTGTATTTTCCTCTGACAGATACTCAAAGTATATTTTTAAGCTCTGATTCTAGTTCATCCAGATTTACACTTTAAACTTCCGTTAGAACTTTTGTGCCTTAGATCTTTAGTGATAAATACCATTTTTTTAAATCAGATTTTTTTAAATCAAGGATCAACTAGGTTGGCATACTGTTGTGGTTTGAGGCCCCTCAAACAGTTCTGCGCACTCCCCCCTCTTTCTTCCCCAGTCCCGTGGAAATGGGAAGGAGAATCAAAAGAATGCAACTCCCACAGGTTGAGA
>JASSUY010048214.1:0-20882 GCA_032466535.1 Forpus xanthops
GGCCTTGAACACTGCCAGGGATGGGGCAGCCACAGCTTCTCTGGGCAACCTGTGCCAGCGCCTCAGCACCCTCACAGAGAACAGCTTCTGCCTAAGAGCTCATCTCGATCTCCCTTCTGTCAGGTTAAAGTTGGTGGGATCAGGCACTGCGACGATGTGCTGGCAATGCCCACACATGGGAAGGAGGATGTGATCCTACAGGATGTCTGGTCAATGTGCCGTCATGTCTGAAATCACGCAAAGAGCTGGTTCCTCACCTAAACTAAATTACATTCAAAGTTCAGCAGAGATCTTTCCGAGTCCCCATTCCAATACAGAAATAACAGGCACATCAAGATCCAGGGAGCACCCCAGCATCTCCATGTGCCTCCCACCATCCCTGTGGGCCTCCATGCCAACAGCACAAGGCAAGGAGATGGGAATGAGGGTCAGAGCTCATCGTCTACCAGATCGACAAGCAGTTTTGAAACCAGCTGAGTACTGGGGCACAGAGCCCCCTTGCCATCAGTCTGAAGAAATGGCTTATTTTCTCCAGCTCTACCAGTCTAACAAAAATCATTAGAAATAATAATAATAATAACAACCTTGTAGAAACCTCCTCCACACAGACCTTGAGGAGCACCGGCAGCACCACATCCAGCACCACGCTGGCTCCAGTGCTGCAGCAGACAAGCAGCATCACGAGCAAGCACCCTGGAAGGCAGCCAGCAGCCAGCAAAGAGACCTGTCCAAGCCTTTGGGATGGCTCCACAGATAAACCAGGTCAGCTAAGTGTTTCCATCCAAGCCAGACAGTGACTAAGAGACAGCATTAATTTGTTACTCAGCCGAAGTTAAACTTTTCAGATCCAGAAGAGCCAAATGGTTGTTCCAAGTGAAAAAAATATTGCGGGACGCATTCCTTCGCCCTGTCCCGGGAATACCCAGGGATTCATGATTTCAGGATGGAGCTGACAGCTCTTTCATATATCACAAAGAATAACAAACTAACCTTTCTGGTTTTCGTTTCACTCCCCAAATGCTATTTACTGGTCGCAGGAAGACACACGTCACGTTTACGCAGCCCTCCGGGTGGGTGGAGGCCTGTACGAGCTCCACATGCTGTTACTGCAGTAGATCAAATGAGTACAGAAAACAAAGATTTGTTTTATTGGCATTGCTGCTGTCAGCACAGAGAAATAAAAAGGGTGAATGATGGACCATCCACCTTCTACCCCTTTCTGGATTCAACATAAGGGCACACATGAGCTTTACTGAGGGATGTGAGGCTGAGAAACACAACCGGACAAACCCTTCAGTCCTTGGAAGCCATTCCAAACTTCTTTGAAATTCGACAAACTGCTCAAGCACCTGTGAGTCCTGCACTGCCTGCTTTGGACATCCACACACAGGGCAGGGATGGGGTAGCAGCTCCATGCTGGGCTGCAGGGACCAGCACACCCAGGCAATGGGGAAGTGCCCGATGCCTTGCTGCAGGGCAGGTGGGGGATATCACCAGCAGCTTTCACTATCACAGCAACAGCCTTTTTATTTATTTTCTCCTATTGAACCTCTAGAAAATGGTGTTTTCACGGGCCAGACCCAGAGCCAGGCAGGGCTCATGTAGAAAACCACATAAGGTGCAATGAAATGCCGAGAGGGTGGCACAGTGGATGCAGGGGGAGCGTCTCCAGCCCCAGGCTGAGGTTCCCTGGATGCCCCCACAGCACTGCTGCCCTCCTGAGGGCAGAAATACAGAGGATATTTCATCCCATCAACCTGGAAAAACGCTGCACAGCAGAAATCAAAACAAAGGTATTGCCACAGAGACCACATCCAGCTTCATCTGAAACACCCACTTCAGGGAACTACTAGCAGAACACATCTGTGACATGACACAGCCTTGGTAGATCCTTGCAAAGAACACAAAGTAATGCCCATATCTTGGTTTATAAAGCTTTCTGGCAGTATGTGAGCCCAGGGCTCCACGAAGCCTCTCAGCTCCAGCATCTCTTTCTGCAAACCTTCAAGCTAAGCTCTGCCAAGGTGCCATGCTGCAGAGCTAGGAATCAAACTCCCCTCTGCCACGAATCACAAGACCCTGCACATCTTGCTGCAGCCTGGCCCCTTATGAAGCACACCCATACCCCTCTCCTCCATCTGTCAGGACCTGTGGATCAATTTTAATTCATAAGCAAACAAATTTAAGAAATCCCTTCCCTTAGAGGTGGGGAGGTGATGGAAGTGCCCAGAGAGGCCCCCAGCCCCACTAAGGACCTCTGTGGCTGCGTGCTGTCACTGGAGGGACAACGGTCCTCACATCCCCCTAAACAATGGAGATGAGGGATAAAGGTGATGCGCTTACTCCACCAGACTAGTAAAGCTGTCACCAACTTCATCCGAGCTGGGCATCCATGCACAGGACGACAAGCACATGAGAAAGCGACTACATTCAAGCAGGGCATCCCCCCATGGCAGACGATGCATACTGGAAGGACTGAGCCGAAACATATCAGCTGCTGCAGTGGCATCATCATATGGTGTGCTCACAGCGCTCACCTCCCCGAGCTGCTGCATCTCCTGGCCCTGGGCAGGGCTCTGCTGCTCCTCCTCCCATCACCCACTGCCCTTCCATGTGGCACCTACTCCCTGGTCCCCACCCTGCAACTCCTGCCTGTATCCTCATCTTCACCCTGTCCCACTGGCTCAGTGGGCTTGGGAAGCCTTAAAAGGAGCATAACATTGATCCAAATCAACGTCCCACTGAACAGCCCTGGTCGATGCAGGGGGCCACAGGGGCTTGGGGCCAGCTGCTGCGATGCCCACTGGAGTGATATCTCCTCCACCATGTCCCTCCTTCAGCATGCCCTCCTGCTCACAGGGATCTGGGCATCAGTTGGTTCCTTACAAGCTGTCCACTGAGCCCATCTACCTTTCATTGCAGCCAGATCCACAATATCTTCATGAACCAAGTGAAAAAAACAGCTGCCTTGAATTCACTGCCAGCAAATCTCTTTGGTACCCCCTTAACTCTGGTATTAAATCACTCACCATCTCTGTAAAGCTCAGAGCTGCACAGGGGTCCCTGCTTCTTCCTTATCCTCCTGTCCCTTCTCCTCTCCTTGTCGTCCTCCTCCCCTGCCTCCCTGGGCGGCTGGGCTCTCCCTGCTGGGAGGGCAGCACTCTGTCCCAAGATTCCTATCCAGCCACCCGCAGCCTCTCCCAGCAATTACAGGCCTCTGCGGCTGTCCCAGGGTGACAATGACAAACCTCGAGGCAACTTCCATGGAAATGTCTATGTTCAGAGGCAAGTTTATCTGTCCCTGCTTTCTCCTGCCCAGAGAGGAGCATCCCACATGCACCGGCAGTGTGGTGATCCAAAACAAGCAGGTGGAGAGCAGCAAAATGACCTCAACCTGCTAGAAAACAAGGGTACAGGTATTGCCCGGGACCTTGCATCACACCAGCAGCCCTGGTCCCCAGTAAGGGCAGGTCTGCGGAGCCAAGGCAGCCACCTCAAAAGCAGGGTGACGGCTGGAAACAGCCTAAGGTTTGTGCAAGCTGTGTTTGCATAAAGTGATCCTATAATGGTGCACTGAAATAGTTACTAGTGGGGTTTTCTAACCCCCAGGAGAATATTTGGCAGGCATACTCATGCTGTCTGGCTGCAGTAAGTTGGGCTGCTGGGGCTGCAGGAGAAGCTTCATACACCTGAGCTCAGGGTATGGCGTATCCCAAAGAGGCACATCCCTGGCAGTGTTCAAGGCCAGGCTGGACAGGGCTTGGAGCAACCTGGTCTGGTGGAAGGTGTCCCTGCCTATGCAGGGGTAGGGACTGGATGAGCTTTAAAGTCTCTTCCAACCCAAAACAGTCTGGGGTTCTATATATTTTTATGTTTTGTCTAAAAGTGCAGGTTCTAGGAGTGCTCCCATGGGAAGCCCACCCCTCAGTGCCCTGGCTGGGGGTCTGGTTATGCATAGAATAGGGATATGCAGGCAGCAGGAGGAAGGCAAGCCAGGTCTGCCTGCAGGCTGGCAGCGGTGAAGCGGTTGCAAGGGAAGAAACGAAAGAAATAAATCATGTTTTGTCCACACTCAGTAAACAGAGTCATGATTAAGCCTTGCATATGGTCTTCCATGGTGGCACTCTGAGGCTGGGGGGTGACCTGAGCCCCTGCCTGTCCCCTGCCCTCTGGGAGCATCCCAGCACCTTGGGATTCCTGGAAGGAGCAGAATGGGTATGGCTGCCTGCTATAGAAATGGATTGGGAAAGGCAATATGGGGGCAAAAAGGCCCTTTTAAGAGAGGGAGAAGAGGAAGTTCAAGAAAAAAGAAACAGGGAAGAAAAAGCTGCAGTGCAAGAAAGGAAAAAAAAAGAAAAAAAAAGAAGAAGAAAGTTGAAAAGAAATCCCTGGGGAATTGTGGAGGAGAAGAAAGAGAATAGACTTGCCAGGCGAGACAGAGCGCGAGCCAGAGAACAGGAAGCGCCTAACTAGGATGGAGACAGAGATACTACAGGATCACCCTGACGTCATGCTGGAGCTGCAGCGGTTTCCAAAACAACTCCAAACTCCAGCGCCCAGAAAAGGAGCGGGAAGTACAGGAGAAGTGGGGCTCTGCAATCGGAGGGGCTGGAACAGAAGCTCGAGGAGCCCGTGGAGCTGAGCCTGCTCCTGACTCCCTTTTGGTTTGCATTGGCGGGCTGGGCTCTGGGGAGCCGGCAGACACGGAGACAGGGGTTATTGTAGAGCCAGGCAGCATCAGAAAGGAAATTCCTGAGGGTGTTTTCCTAATTGACATGGACAATGAAGTTACAGTCCCCCAAAGCCCCTTTCTGCAAGAAGGTAAATGCTGGATGCTCCCAAGAAACAGAGCCAAGGAGTGAGCAACAACAGAGGCGATGACCCAGAGGAAATAAAGCTGCAGTAAATGAAACCACACACAGAGTTGTCCCAGTGGCAGCGGCACAGCTCTGCCCCAGCCTGTTCGGATTAGGGGGACTGATAGCTGTGCTGGCCGGGGTGGAGGACATGTGGGGAGACCTGCCAAGGCGGTAAGCAGGCTCAGGGCTGTTTGCAGAGGATAGAGGACAAAACAAGAGGAACAGAGAGTGAAGCCCCATATGGTCAGGCTGTGATGCCCCTTGCCTATGATGGAAGCTGCCCAGAGCATGCTTCCAGCCAGTCTCGGAGGCCAGATCCCGGCAGGGCATGCTCAGCTGGGCTGGGCAACCCTCTGCATGAGGGACTGCATGACTCAACAGCCACAGAGACACTGAAAAAGGACATTTCTTGGCTGCATGGACAACCTGGTGACCAAGCAGCTTCTCACCCATAGGAGGGAATCAGTTCACCCTCATGTCAGGCCAGGAGAGGCCAGCACAGACCCAGAGTCTATACAGGACCCCAACATCAAGGACACATAGCACAACTTTTATGAAGCCCTTTTGGAAGAGATTTCTCTGCCAGAAGGATGTCAGCCAGACGAGAGAAACCCATCTTGATGCCTTCACTGGCATCACTCTTTGGAATGATGCCCAAGCCCAGGAAGATGCCAAACCCCCAGGCAGGCCTGGCACCATCAGTGCTCCCCAGGACCCCCCTTGGTGAGGCTGGCACAGGCACATGTGTCAAGGGTCCTACTCACATGACCTTGGTCCAACTGAGACTGGGAGCTGGTTCATCTCAATGCCACAGCCATCACCACAGCACTCACAATGTCTCCATCCTTCTTCTCACCCCGAAGGCAGCCAGGATGCCCAGGATGCTCCTCGCATAATGCAAATGCCAATGGATTCCTTTCAACATGCATCCTCCAAGATCAGAGCTAACCAGGGCTTCACAAACTGCTGTCCCACCAGCTCTCTTACTTCTCTTACGCCTGTGACTTTGGGGAAGCTTTGACTTTTCATGTCTCCTCAACCCCGGAGGTGTTTCTAGCAACTCTGTGGGCAACACGCCATAGGCTGCAGGCAGCTCTGCAGCTCCTTCCCTTGCCTACCTGGCCAAGGCCAAGCCAACGGTAGCAGTCTGAGTGCCCCCCGTCTTTGCTCTCACAGCTTCTCCTACTGCAAAGCTGGAGCCCAGTGGCTTTCACAGGCCCATCACTGCTGTTAAACTGGCAAAGCTGTAATTGGGGCTGTCCCTGTGAGAGGGTTGATCCTGAGGTTCAGGTATCCTCAGCAATTCAGGCCTGCATCCTGCCAGGACACACAGAAGAGAGCAGTAGCTGCATGCAGCTGACCTGGCCACAAGTCCTACCTCCAAACTTCATCCCCATGACCAGAGGAATCCTTGAGAAGGAAGTGAGACTCCTGAGCAAGGACACTACCAGGCAGCAGATGTAATAGCTGCTGGATTGGCCATGGGTGACTTGGAGCTGGTAGCACCTGGGAACAGGGTGGCCACCAGCAGAAGTCCTTACCTGTCAGCTTCCCATGGCCCCCATCCCTGCACCTGTGTAAAGCTCATCCCACCCGGAGGCGAGGAGGGCCTGACTCACACACTACAAGGAATTAATAAGTGAGCAGAGAAGCCGGCTCATCCCATGCACCAGCAGCATGAATCACTGCAGTGCTGAGTGTCTCCTGTATTGTTCCAGCACTGAGTCAGTAATGCTGTGCGGGCTAACAAGGGGAGAAATTAAAAGTTATGGCCTATGAAACACAGCAGCACCAAGAAATGAGCAAAGAAATGCTTCAGTAAGCAAGCTAATAGGACTGTGCAGAGGCCCAGAAAAGAGATGCTCTGTGCTCCACCTTCCCCCTCCACAGATGTGGCCCTCACCATAAATCAAACCTCCATCACAGGCAGGCTCACTGCCTGCAGCAATGCGCTTCACAGCACCAGTTTTCTTTCTGTTTTAGAAATGCCACCTCTGTATTTATCAGTTTGAATTTACAACTTTCACTGGATGACGTGGTCTGGTTGTTCTTCCCACCCTGCACATCTGGCGCACACACAAGCCCATAGCTTCCTGCTGCCCCCTAATTCACAGGCCTGGTCTATTGCTTCCTCCGAAAGTACAGAATGGGATTTTGAAGGCTGACGAGGAGAAAACCAGTAACTCCCAGAGCAAGTTCTGTCTTAGGGCAGGGGAACATCCCCCTTCTCAAGGGCCAAACCCCTCCAGCTGCCAAGCTTGCTCCATCTCTCCATCTCTCCCTGGTAAGCAGAAATCCCTGCCTGCTCTTCCCAAATGTGCCAGTCCCTATTTCCCACCCCAAAGCAGCTCCAGCCATACAGTGCTGCCTCCTCAGTGTGAACAGCAGCTACAGGCTAGGCCTTGCAAAATAAACCATACTTTACCTCAAAATGAAGCTAAAGACTCCTGCAGTCAAACTGCTGCAACAGCCTCCTTTGTAAGGTGGGAATGGAATGCCTCAAGCCCTTTCAACACCCCTGCTCACCAACAGCCTACATGCTTTGCAGCTGGAAAGTACTCAGCCAATACACAAGGCAAGGCTATAAAAACCTGAAGAAACAGGAAATCAGAACCCGGCTTCATGGAGCAGAGGGATGAGAAACAGCTCAGGAAACAGGGTCAGATGCTGCTCTGTCCTCAAGCATGAACTAGAAGTATCTGCTGTGCCCTAAGCAACTCACTGCTGATCATACCATTCGCAAATGGGTTTCATCCTCCTTTGACACCAGCTAACGGATTGGCTTTGAACCTACTGTGCAGCAGCAAGTTCTGCAGGTTGATGCCTCCTGTGTAAAAACAGCAGTTCCCCATGGCAGTGCTTCCTTGCAGCCTTCTGCAATGTATTTCTGCCCAAGAGAAAAATGAAGTGTTCCACTCCTGGACTCACGGCATCACCTCACAACCTGAACCCCCCATGCCAAGACTACACTGCAGCTCTGCCAGCCCCTGCACCCTGATGGATGGTGGCAGTGACTCTGCTCAACCCCAAGAGCTGCCAGCAGCCCCCCTCCATCAACTCATGCCCCGCTGACCACAGTGGTGGTGGTGGTGGTGGCTCTGGACAGGTCCCAACATGAACATGATGTGACGCCTACTTGTCCATCATCCAGCCCAGTGTCATCCAATCCTTAGCGACCCTTGAAAAGCTTATCTCAATGAACCATCAATTCGAAACAAAAGCACTCAAAAGGCACCGAGCACGTGGTTACCCCATCTTCTCCTACAAGGATCTAATTCAGCTCTAATAGGACAGTTATTATTATACAGTAAATGAATGACAATTGATTATTAAGAGTGTATTCATTGAAACTGGGTAGTTGGGTAACAAGATACCTGCCCATTACGTAGCTGTAAAACCACACTGAATACGCTTCTAATGACCAACTGGTATTTGCTTAACATTCAATATCCATCACTAAGAAAGGTCTCACTAGATTTAATAAGCCTCTGTTATTTTATGTTTAATTAAATACCATCGATGATTAAAAACATATTTAACCGAGGCCAAAATCAGTAAAAACTGTATCTTATAACACAGCTGCTAAACCTCAAATATCTTCTTAATGATTAATTGGGATTTAGCACATGATCGTTGTCCTACTGAGAGTGAATGGCAAGCGGAAGCTCAACCATTCGGGGAGCAAAGTGCTTTGCTTCTGCAAACAATTCTGCTGGTTAATTCGTTTGGCTAATAAAAATAAAACTGAGCAGTGGGAGCCTCGGTTCCTACAAAGCCTGGCTTTGGAAAATTCACACTAGAACACAGCCGCTTCCACAGCACCAGTCAGGCAATGCCAGGCAACTTGTAGGGCTGTGTCCTCCTGCACCCAGAGATCTGGGCACCAGGGGTGTATTCCTGGATGTCAGGACATCAGCAGGACCTCTCCATGTCAGATCTGCCCCAGCTTCAATGTAGAAGCTCTGGCACAGTGGGCTGAGGGCCTCCTAATGGGACAGCTCCAGTTGGGATTATGAATGGTAACCTGTCTGCTTGGGCTGGCCAGCTGGTGAGGTTCAGTGAGTCATCACTTCTACTGGCTTCTCCAGCAGAAAGAAATGGTGCCTGGAAGAAGCTGAAGATGGATTTGTCATGTGCTGTGGTTCAACCCCAGCTAGCAGCTCAGCCCCACGTAACCACTCACTCCCTGAGGTGGGATGAGGAGAGAATCAGAAACTCATGGGGTGGATAAAGGCAGTTTAGTGGGTAAAGCAAAAACCAAATGCAAATGCCACATGGGCAAAGCAAAACAAGGAATCACTTCACTGTTTTCCATCACAGGCAGGTGACCAGTCATCTCCAGGAAAGTAGGGCTCCATCACATGTAACAATGACTTAGGAAGACAAACGCCATCACTCCCAGTGCTCCCTCTTCCTCCTTTTTCTCCAAGCTCTATATGCTGAGCATGATGTCCTATGGCATGGGATATCCCTTGGGTCAGTTGGGATCAGCTGTCCTGGCTGTGTCCCCCTCCCACCTCCTTGTGCACCCTCAGCCTCCTCGCTGGTGGGGTGAGCAGAGCAGGCCTTGGCTCTGTGTAAGCACTGCTCAGCAGCAACTAAAGCATCCCTGTGTGATCAGCACTGTCTGCAGCACAAATCCAAACCATCACCCCATATCAGCTACTATGAAGAAAATTAATCCTACCTCAGCCAAACCCAGAACACTATACCCTTGATGCTAAGAAACAAGAGGCATTTTCAGGCTAAGAGACCAAAAAGCTCCCAAAATTAATAAGCCTGCAAGCACAGGTCCTGCAACAGCCACAGGCTAAGGACAGATGCTTCTGTCACTGCTCTATGACCTCCGCAACAGTCACAATGGAAGTCACCCAGTCACCCAGCCCTGCACACCCACAGCCACGCACTACCCATCATCTTCATCACTGGGCTCAGGGACAGCTGATGGGAGAAAAAGGCCTCCTGGCAAGTTTGAACAGGGAATAAGGAGAAGTCCAGAGCACGTCAGCACTTGGGAAAAATTCATTCCACCTCAGTGACCTCCAGCAAGAGGATTTCATTTTATTGGTTTTGTTTTGAAAGCCCTTGAAAGCAAAATCTGATCCTAGCAAAGTATTAAACAAAACAGCACATCCCCAACACAGATTGCACAAGAAAAAAATTTAAAAATAGAAACAGCAAGAATGAATATGAATGCAGAGAAAAATATCAAGAGAGGTAATCCAAGAGGGTCCTTCCCTTCTATTATTCCCCTCCTAACCTCAGGCACACTGGAGTGAGTGGGCTGAGAAATGAGTCAAGAGCCTGGAAGGTGCCCTCAGCACCAGGCAAACCCAGTGGAAACCTCCTGTTATGAGCTCACCCACTTCACATGGAGGAACCCTGGTGTCAGAACTTGGTTTGTGGAGCTCTAGTGAGATGCACTGAGGAAGCGTCACAGTGGAGCTGCCCACCCAGTGGGACAGCTGGATGGGGTTGGAGGTAACCAAAGCTCTTCCCCAAAGTCATGTCCTAAGAGTGAATCATCATCCTGCCATGACTGACATACCAAAGGGATAAGAAAACATTCCCAGCATCTGACAAGGCACTGAGCTATGTGTGTCGGGGGGGTTTGAAATACCTACCCTGAGCAGGCATCTTTGGAGGAAAACCTCTATGCTACTCAGTGTTTCTGAAAACAAGAGACCTCTGGAGTACAAGCACCTCAACCAGAGGGAAGCGGTTCAAAGAAGACCTGTGCGATTGCCTGTCTGCCTTGTGGGCAGGCTATTTAGAGGATGACTCCACAAATACTCCAAGGAGAGGACATAAATGAGAAGAACCTCTTGGGAGGACGCTAGTGGAACAAACATGTCACCAAAGAACCTCTCCTACCTCCCAAGTCTGAGCACCAGAAGGAAAGTTCAGTTGTTTTTTATTTCCTTCTCCAAACAGTATATGTATATGCATCTATCCAAATAAACAAACTACCTACTTACTCTTCACAACATCCCTCCCATGAGCTAGCCTCACCGCAATGGTAAACACTCCACAGGAGATTCCATCTGAGTTGCTTCAAAGCCATGCAGCTGATTAAGTAAATAGCAGAGGTGTATGTCTGAGGAATATGGTGATGAAGGATGTCTCGATCTCCAAATCAGCCTTGGAGACCTTGCTGCAATATTGACTACTGCTCCACAATGACACAGAAATTGCTCAACACCTGACATGTCCTATCTCATTCAGAAGCCGGTGGATGGGAAGAATCAGTAGGAGGCCTCTAGAGATGCCTCCTTAGTCCACTGGATGAGAGAGACACCTGCTCCCTACACATTCATCTCTACCGGATAGCCCTAGACTTTCATTTTTCCCCTTGTTCAGACAGAAACCTTTGCTCATCTTAAAGCAGGTTAATTTCACTTTTGATTGACTCTTCATAAGAATACAAGGGCCCTACAATCTAATGTTGATTTTGGTTTCTACAAATTACTCCCATGGGGTTTGGGAGGACTCAGGAGCTGTACCAGCACAAGCACTAGGATTTGCCTGCTTCAGATCTCTTCTTTGCAACCTCATAACCCCATGGTTCCCATGCAAAATTACTTACAAACACCTTTTTCACCAAAAGCAATATGATCCCATGCACATCTTCAGCTGGGGCTCCAGAACATGTCCTGTTGAGTTCAAGTGTTGCCAGGAGAGCACAGCACAGCTGAAAATGGAAAGCGGCTCAGGTGGGCATCATGGACATGTGGGATAGGAAATGGAGATGGGTGAAACAACCTTCACAAAGAGCCCTCTGCAAGTTTACTTCTGTAACAGCAAGCACACTCCTTGGCCCAAAGCTGAGGTGAGGCCAGCCAAGTCCTCTGTGGAGGAAGACAACTAAAACACAGGGCTCCACAGAGCCAAATCCCACTTACATTTCTGCTGGACATTTCTTATGCTACTTGGGAAGTACCACCAGACACAGGTTTGAATTTTCTCTTCCATGTATGTCACAGAGGCATTGCTCCAGTCAATGCAAGGTGGGGCTATCTCCAAAGACACCCTTTTTCTCCTGTTTTACACACCCATTCGCATGAGCGAACGACACTCTGGTGATGCCCATTTCCCTCCATCATCTAATGAAAGGAATCGAAACACCCAGCCCAGACCTGCATGGATGCACTGCCAGGTCTCTGTTTTCACAGACAAACCCCACCCCTCCTGTTTCCATGCCTCAGTTTCCTCCAATGCAAAGGGAAAACAGGCTGTGAATGCCTTTCCAACCCAACCACAGCAACAGAGTGAGGCTTAATTCATTACAGCCTGCAAACCACTTTGAGATCCTTCACTGCTGTATGAACCTAGTGCTGGTATTTGTTTAACCTCGCAGCGCAGACGGAGGCAGGCACCCAAAGCCACAGCACCGCTGGCTTCTCAGAGCTGGCCCGGCCCCACCGTGGGCAGCAGATGGATTGGCTGCTGAGAAACAACAACTTCCTTCTTTCTTTTTGCTGGAGTTAACTGGGGTTTAGACTGGGATTTCGGTTACGTTCTGTGGCCAGCCTTGCTGGAGACAACCACCCGCCTGCTGCTGGGGGAGTACAAGATGTCTAAAACCACACAGTTGGGTTTATTTGGATTCCAACCTTCCCATCATTCAAAACCCTGGGAAAATTAATATATACTGCTGGGATGAAATTTTTGGTTTGGAAATAAGTGTTAGACTGGGGGCAAGTGGCTGTCCAGCCAACTTGCCACTGGCTCCCTCCTGCCCTCCTCTTGGCTCTCTTGTGCTTTCCCATCCATACAGTCAAGCAGGAGTTTGCAAGGATGACAGTGATGTGCGTGGCCTGCGAGATGCTCAGGGGCTTGCGGGCCAAGTGAGGCACAGAGGCACGCATGGAGTCCGCCCTCACCAAAACCCGACACCTCTCTGGGATGTAGAAAACTGCAAATGATACTTTAATTCTACAGCCACTCAACAGTAGTTCCAGCCATGGGAAATACTGGGAAAGGTGCACGCTTGGGAGCGCTTACACACAGCATGTCCAGCCCCAGTGTAATCCACCAGGTTGGAAATCAGGTTTTCCTTATCAGAACTTCCAGCCCCATCAGGTCATCCCCACCTACCTGCCCTTGAATCAGCAGGAAGCGCCGCAAGGCACCAGCCAGCTCCAGGTTAAAGTAGTGCTGGAACCAAGCAGGTGCCTGCAGCCTCATGCTGCCGCACCATATCTCAACGGCCACAGAGCCCTTTCCTCCAACCACAAACCTCATCACTGCCCTCTCCACCTCCAGAACTGTTGTGCTGAATGGCTTTGTCCCTCCTCTCCATAAGGAGAATCCCAAAGCACATTCTAGGCGTGGTGAACCCTCCTGGCACTCAGCAGCAGCTGAGCCCCAGCTCCCAGCACTAAGCCGTGCCTCCATCCTGTCTCCCCATCCACCTCCAGTTGCCATCCCATGTCTGGAGCTGTGGGAGGATGCACACTCTGTCCTCAGCCGCAGAGCCTACATACCCTGCGAACCCTACAGGACCCATACCCATGTCTTCTGCTCCCTCCAGGAGCTCATAGATCTTGTGCTTTTAACATACTCTGCACCATGAGCCCATCACCAGCAGACCTGTGAGGTGCCTGTGGTGATGAAGAGTCAGAATAGACCCAACAAAACCAAATGCAAGAAGATCTATGTTAGGACCTCAGGAACTGCCATGGCTGGATTTATTACTAGGAAGGAGGATCTGAACTTCAAAAGAGATTGCAGTTAAGATTTAACACCACTTAGTGTTCTGCCAAAAGCATTAGGAGAGAGAGGGAGGCTCAGCACACTGGGATGAAGGCTGCTCTCATGTTTCAGGAACTTCCTGATCCAGTTTCAGGTCTTCCTTCCTTCCTCTTGAACTGTCCCTCTGAAGTTGACGGGTTCTAAAGACCAAAGAATAATGGAATTTGCTTCATTGCTGCTGAAAAGGAGCTTTTAGGTCCCCATTGTCATTTTCTAAGAGCTCTCAGTGGCACCCAAGAGGCAGAGGGGGTATTCCCAAGGGGCATGCCACATTCCACAGTCCAGGAGACCTTACTTGGACCCTGCCTGTGCTCCTGCCTGCCCTCTGCCTGCTAACTTACAATAGGGCAGCAGCAGATAAGGTCCCGTTCCCCTCTAGCAATGTGTTGCACAGTGGAAGAGCTGTCCCACAGTGTGTCACTCAACATGTCACACCACAGAGAGCCAAGAAGGGGTACGAGACAGCCTGCACTGGCAACACGAGATCCCTATCCACACTGCAGCCTACCTGGATGAACACTTGCTGTGCCTGCAAATCAGAAGAATTTAGTGCTTCTCCTGCACTGGGTGGCACAGCAACTGTGGCCTTGTAAGTCCACTTACCCCAGGGATGTGCCATTATCACGATGAGAAAAGTCTATTGCATTTCCTATGAAGCCCTCCTGTCCCTCTGGGTCATTCTGGCCCCTCAGCTGAAGTCTTCCCACTATGACCACACAGGGCTCCCAACCAAGGAAAACTGCTGCTCCCTTCCCCTGGTCCCCATTGTCTTTGCATTTAGCACACACTCTAGAACAAAGGTTTCTGCTTGTGTCCTGTGCCAAAATACCAGTTCTTCAACAGAAGAGATGCAGCGGGATAACTGAGGCTTTGCAGGAGCTTCCATTGATCAAGCATGAAGCTGGTCTCCAAGCATTTGGTCTGGTGAGGTCCTCTCCATTATGGGGGATAACATGCAAAGGTGAAGTTCCTGTCCCTTGCAATACCAGCACATATATCTCCAAGGGTCCAGACTAACACAAGCCCTGAGTATTTAGTATCGGCTGCCTGAAAGCCACTTATCAGCTCAATCCAGGAACCACTGACTCCTTCAGGAGATTCAGATCCCACTTGCATCCACTGGAGGAGATCATCTCCCTCCTGCCTGAGTGCTCTCCCCATAGCTCCTGTTTCCTCAGGATGTTTTGCCTGCAAGCAAATCCATCAAAACCAAGAATCAAATGAAGCCCTGACCGTTTTAGGGAGTGGGCCACAGCAGACAGTGGGGAGAGCACTGGTGTCCCAGTACCATCTGTACTGGTTTCTGCCCCCAGAGAGTCTCGTTTGCTACCTGGAGCTTCCTCTTGCCTGTGGGCTGCTGCTTCTTGGCACAAATTCCTCTTCAAGGGGGAAGCTGGGCTTTACTTTGTGCTCTGTATCAGACAGCCGAGAAGAGAGAAACCCCTTCTGCCACCCAGCCAGAGCATCACAACGTGTGCTGGAAGAGGGTAACTCGAGCTGTGGCTTTCCCAACATTCTGTGTGGCTCCAGCTCCGCAGCCAAAAAAAACCCAAGATTTTCCTTCTTTTTTTCATTCCCTCCTCTCCTCGAGGCAAAACAGCAGGAGGAGGGTCCCCCACAGTTCTTAGCCAAAGTCATGCTGGCTGGAAACCAGCTCATCCCAGATGGTTCCCAGCACCATTCCCAGCACCCTGCTCCCCACAGTAGCAACCAGGGTGTATGGGGCAACCCCGTGGGGTGATGCCATGGGGTTAGGTCACACAGGGAACACATAGGAACAGGATAGCTGCTCCTGGCTGAGAGATAAGTGCTTGGAGAAGTGCTATTGATTTACACCAGCGGGAGCCAGGGCATCCGTCTTTATAGGGCTTTAGAAACCTCCCTGAGATGAGCAAGTGAGAGGAAGGATGATGGTGCTCCAGCAACATCATCAGTTGTATCCATGTTACCCAGGAGACACACTGGGAGCAGTGGGGCTTTCCAAGGAACATGGAAAATGAACTGGAAGGTGTCCCCAGCACAATGTTCATGAGCACATGGGGCCCAGGAGGAGAGGAGGAAATCATGCCTGAAGGCTGAGGAGCGAGTCCCGCTGGCATCCCCATCCACCACCTTCCAGTATCCTCCCAGCATCCGTACCCAGGCTCCTGCTATCAAAATCATCCTACAGCAGACAGACAACCATGGGATGGAGAGCACAGCTTCTCTGCTCTCACCAAATACCTGAACCCACCATCCCGTGCCATCCCTCTGTTTTATGGGGCACACTGAAATGCAACTGGGAAGGATGAAGTCAGACAGGCTCACTCTCCAAAACTCTCTGTCACGGGGACATGCTAAGCCATGTCCCCAAGCAGGTGGAGGTGGCAGTGAGGAGTCCTAGCCACCAAGCATGGGCAGGTTTGACCTGATCTCCACACATCTGCCCTCTTGCTCCCTCTCTTCAACAGCAGCCCCAGCACAGGGATCATGCTTTGTGAACCTCAAACAAAAAAGAGCTGACCTGGGAAGATGTGAGGTTTGCCAAAGTAGAGCTCAGAACCCATCAGCCTGTTTCCTAAGCCACCGTTTCAGCTTGAGCAGGGCAAAGGGGATGGCGCTGAGCTGAGTTTTCCCATGCTGACCAAGCACTCAGCAATGATGTCAATGGGCATGTCGGGCATTGTGAGGAGGGCCTCTAGGGATGGCAGGAGGAGGAAGGCAAGCCTGGGGCCTTGGCATGGTGATCCCAGAACAGCAGGTCTCTGGTGGGTCCAGACCTATGAGCAGCACTATGAAACTGGACCTTCATCACCCCAGAGAAGCACTGGCACTGCTGCACTTCAGGTAAGAGTGAGCAGTATGCTGGGCACTGCTCAGTGCAGAGCCACCCTCCAGCCTGGGTATCTGCTGCACACCCGAAAGCCGAAATTTTCTGCCTAAAATAGAGGAGCATCTAATGATTAGAATGGCTTTTCCCTCAAGGTTAGTTCTTCCAAATTCACAAAATAACTGCTGCTTGCTGCCATCGGCCGGAGAGCTGGCTCCAGAGCAGGGAATTCTCCACGGTAGGGAAAAAAATTCCATTCAACACCAAGGAACTGCAAAGAGAGAACTGCTGATCGGATGGGCAGGAGATGTCAATAAGGACAGGGCAGGAGCCTGCACCAGCCTGAGGTGGGAAATGGTCCCAGTAGGGAGGTACAGAGGAGAGGCAGAGGCACTTTCCAGTGGGGAACAGCCACTCTGGAAGTGCTTAAAGAGGCTCCTCAAGACAGAACAAGAATCAGAGATGTGACAAACTTCAACAGCAAGCAATGACTTGCCATTGAATGTGAGCACACTGATAAGCTCGTAGCTAATAAAACCACACACTACTCTACACTCACCAGCCAGCCCTAGAGCAGACAAGGAGGGGCAATATCCCCGGCATTCCCACCACTGATGCTGGAGTGCGGGGAGCAATTGTAGGCTGAGGGACCCCCCCATGGCTGGGTTTTACCATGCCAACCCTGGCCACAGGACCTCCACTGTCCCCCAGAGGCTCACTGCCTCAAGCTGCAGACTAGGGAAAGAGTTAACACTTCCCCCCAGTGCCTTACACTGTTATTCAATACATTATTGACGTTGAAAAGTCGTCACGTTACAAGCCAGCAGTCCACGAGTATTAAGAGGAAAATAGAGGCACGCAGAGAGAGACACACACCGCGGAGACGTGGGCCCCTCCGAGCTACAGTTACGCTACCGCACAGAAACTCCGTTCCCAGACTCACTTTCCTCCCCCAGTTGGTGCAAAACCAATTCGTTCGTTATTTGCATTTAATGCCGCAGTGAATCCCTAAATCCAGCTCACAGAAAGGATTACTGACTGGGGAGGGATGGCTGCTCTGGCAGGTTTTTTCTCAGGCTTCAACAGTTCTGATGCCTTGTGGCTGAAATGAGGAGAGGGACAATGGTGCTAGAGGCTGAAGCCCCTTCATGGCTGCCTCACAGCTGCTTTGGTAGACCTGTGCCCCCCTGTACCCACGGATACCCCCCAGCACACACAGACCCAACCCCAACACCAGTGGCACCAACACAGCTCTCCCAGCCCCAAATGCCATGGTTCTCAGGGAGAAAGGGATGGCAGCTCCCTGCAGCAGTTGGAGCCATTTGCTACAGAGCACCAACACTGCTCACAGGAAAAGAATTATTCCCTATCCCTTCCTCCAACCCATATCTCACTCTCCACTCAGGGCCCTAAGATGCTGCTTCTCTGGGGAGTTCTATCTCAGAAGGAAAGGGAACGAAAAAGAAAGGAAAAGGTGGAAAAGCAGGTGCCCTCAAAGGGGTCTCATCCCTACAGCCAGTGCTGGGGAGGGGAATCATACCATGCTACAAACTTGGTCTGCCACAGACTTTGCCTTCCATCAAAGTTCCATCAAGAGCTTCAGGCTTCACTGGCTGCTCCAGGCATGGACATCTCCACCCATGGAAGACCCAAAGCGCAGCATGTCCCCTGCTCACCCGAGGCAACCCCAGCGCAGGAGCAGCCCAGGTGAGATGGGAAGTTCTCATTTCTCACTACAAGAGAGACATTGAGGTTTTGGAGTGGGTCCAGAGAAGGGCAACGGAGCACAAGTGTGATGACAAACGGCTGAGGGAACTGGGGTGTTTAGTCTGGAGTAAAGAAAGCGCAGGGGGGACCTTAGTGCTCTCT
This sequence comes from Forpus xanthops, assembly GCA_032466535.1. Taxonomy (NCBI): domain Eukaryota; kingdom Metazoa; phylum Chordata; class Aves; order Psittaciformes; family Psittacidae; genus Forpus; species Forpus xanthops. The sequence goes on from JASSUY010048214.1 coordinate 18,292, forward strand.
GCAACCACCTGAAAGGAGGCTGAAGCCAGGAGAGAGCTAGCTTCTTCTCCTAAGGAACAAGTGACAGAACAAGAGGAAATGGCCTCAAGCTGTGCCAGGGGAGGCTTTCATTGGATATTAGGAGCGATTTCTTCCCCAGAGGGTGTTCAGGCATTGGAACAGGCTGCCCAGGGCAGTGATGGAGTCACTGTCCCTGAAGCATTCACAAACCATGTGGACGAGGCCCTCAGTGGCATGGTTCAGCGGTGGCCTTGGCAGTGCTGGGGAATGGTTGGACTGGATGATCTTAAAGGTCTTTTCCAACCTCCTTGATTCTATGATTCTGTGGCTGCAGGCAGGGCAGGGAGGGGATGGCAGCACCTCTGTAGGGTCTGCAATGGGCAGGGTGGAGGAAAACAAGGGATGAGGCTGGACTGGGAGATGGATCTCGCCAGGCATGCTCCCTCCTCACTCGTATTTTATTTCATCCCCTGATGGGTGAAATGTGTCCTTAATTTGTTCTAAAAGAAAAAGCGAGCGAGCTGAATTCTCACACCCAGAACGAAGACAACACGCAAAGCCCTCACAAACCAGGCGCCACACATACTCTGCACTGCCTTTTTCTAATTAGAGATGTCTTTTCTAGTTAGTTGGGGCTCGCGATGCTGCTGGTGGGGCAAAGACCCATGGGCTGCCTGCTCCTGTCCCACGGCCGGGCACCAGGGCTGTGCAGGGCCTTCCAGCTCAGAGCCTGAGCATGGGCAAAGGAACTCATCCAAGCCCTTCCCAGACAATCTGTCCCCAGAGGGCTGCTTCTGGCTCAGCCAGCGTTTGAGAAATAGGGGTGCATCTGGTTTTAATCTTACCCCTCGCGGTAGCTGTCACCATGGGTTTGCTGTCAGGGTAAAAGATGCTTTCACGCAGCCTTGTGCCAAAGCAGCAGACATGAAAACCTCAGGCTACAGCAAAACCCCCATGTCCTGGGCTACCTCAGCCACAGGACTCTGTGCCTTGGTCCAGGGAGCAGGGGAAGCGACCATCGCTCCTTCCTATTGCTCAAGGGTCACCAGCTTGGCTTTCATTGCAGCCAAGCAGTGTGACAAGAGGAGGTCTGACCAGCCCAGGGACCACAGCAGCAGCACCCATGGTGGGACAGGCACCACAAACCCTCCCAGCTCCGGTCGCCTGCCCTGGAGCATGCTCAAGCCACAGATCTGTGCTGCAGCTGCCTCTCCCCTTCTCCCAAAACATACAGAGAACCACAAGAACCACAAAAATGCCTCTTCTCCGCAGTGCAGAGTCTCCCTGCGAAGGGCACGCTGTGCTGACGGGGACCAGCGCTCTGCTCACCCACGGCTCGAGTGCCTGGGGAGCTGCCAGCTTGGAAAAGCAGCTGTCACATAAAAGCAAACACTGAAACCCATTACATTTACAGCAGTTTATCTTTAACCCCGGCTCAGGTTTTGACACTGCTCCATTCTGACTCAGTTAAACGGTTTTTTCCCCCTTTGCAGCCTGCCCCTCCTGCATGTTCACGCCTGCCAGGACACTCCTCCTCATCCTCACCATCTAATTTTGCAGTGCTGTGACATCATGCCTGGACTTGTGCAAGTGCTCAACACTGTCCCACGACACCCTTGTCTAAACTTGAGAGACATAAACTTGATGGATGGTTCACCCAGTGGATAAGGAATTGACTCGATGGCAGCACACAAAGAGTTATGGTCAACAGCTCGATGTCCAACAGAAGAACGGTAACGAGTGGTGCCTCTCAGGGGTCAGTGCTGGGACCAATCCTCTTAAATGTCTTTGCCAGTGACATGGACAGTGGGATTGAGGCACCCTCAACAAGTTTGCCTACAACACTAAGCTGTGTGGTTCGTCTGATACGCTGGAAAGAAGGGATGGGATCCAGAGGGACCTGAACATGCTTGAGAAGTGGGCTAATGCCAACCTCATGAAGTTCAACAATGCAAAGTGCAAGATCCTACACCTGGGTTGGGGCAATCCCAGGCACAGCTACAGGTTGAGCAGAAAAGTGACTCAGAGCAGCCCTGCAGAGAAGGACGTGGGGGTGTTGGTCAACGAGAGACTTAATATGAGCCAGCTTCAGTGCGTGCTCACAGCCCAGAAACCAACCGTATCCTGGGCTGCATCAAAAGGAGTGTGACCAGCAGGTTGAAGGAGGTGATCCTGCCCCTCTACTCTGCTATTGTGAGACCTCACTTGTAGCACTGTGTGCAGTTCTGGTGTCCTCAACATAAGAAGGACAGAGTTGTTGGAGCAAGTCCAGAGGAGGCCAAAAGGATGATTAGTGGCTGGAGCACCTCCCACATGAAGACAGACTGAGAACACGGGGGTTCTTCAGCCTGGAGAAGAGAAGGCTCTGTGGAGAGCTCACAGAAGCCTTCCAGTATCTGAAGGGGGCCTACGAGGATGCTGGGGAGGGACTCTTCATCAGGGACTGCAGCCATAGGACAAGGGGTAACGGGCTCAAACTGAAACAGCAGAAGTTCAGGTTACATACAAAGAAGGTCTTCCCTGTGAGGGTGCTGAGGCGCTGGCACAGGTTGCCCAGAGAAGCTGTGTCTGCCCCATCCCTGGCAGTGTTC
>JASSUY010048220.1:0-56005 GCA_032466535.1 Forpus xanthops
GGACTGGGGAGGGAAGAAAGAGGGGGAAGTGAGTGAGAGAGCGGCTGCATGAGTTTGAGACCCTCAAACCACGACACCCCCAAATTAATTGCTGCTAGTGGCAAAGGTTTAATATAGTTTTCCTATGTATGAGAATAATCTGGTTAGCACATGTACTGATATTTCAGTAAGTCACCTGCTTGGGCCTGGGGGACCCAATGGCTATGAGTGCATCATTCCAGAGGGTAGGATGGAGCTTCCTGCGGTCATGCCTCTTCTCCTATGATGAAACATGGGAGCATACAAAGGTGATGCGCTTGGCTCAGAGGGAGCACTTATCCCTGTTGGGGCTCTTGCTGGGGTGTAGCTGTGTTCACTGTGGTTTCCCTGCAGTTACCTTGGGTCTCCTCCCAGGTAACCTCACCACTCCTCCAGAGTTCTTGTTTTGGTGGATGTCCATACTGTAAGGGGAGATCTGGGAATAGAGAGGGTTTGCCAAGAAGGTTTAAGATTGGGCTTAGAGCCTGGGATGCACAGATGGTTTGTAAGGGTGAGGTAGAGCTTTTCTGGTGATCAAGAGGTTGAAAAAAACACCATTTTTTTGGCAAACCACAGAGAAGCAGGTGCCAGAACATACCGATGAGAACTGATACCAGGAAACACTAAGTTGTGCCTTTTGTGAGCAGTGGGTTTTGCACTATAAAACCACTGAATAAGAGCATCATCCTTGTGGTAACATTCAGTGCTAGCTATATTCATGTCTTGGATACAGCAACTGGAAAATGCCTTCTCTGGTTTCCCTGCAGCCTGTGTGCAATTTGGTACTCACTTGGTTAAGTGCAACATCAACTTCCAGGGCCAGTTACTGGGAAATCTGATTGGTGATGTGAATGGAGTTTACCATTGCACATGCAATTTATATACTTTATATAGTGTATAAATACTTCCTGCCTAACTCTCACAAGCAGGATTTTTTTTTCATAGATTGCTTCCAGTATAGAAATAAATGAAAATAGCAAGATTCAGTAGAGTACATTGCTTTGAAATGCTTGAGCAGCAGCATGTCACCACCTCTGAAGTCCTTATGCTTGTCAAACACCCTGACCTTTCAGGCAAGCACTCCTTAATCAAAGACAGTAGGGGCTGAGTGTGTCACAACATGCATACAAGATATTGCTGTTTTATTGTACTTATAACCTCAGTTTCTCCTTTTCTAGGCTTTTAAGTAGTTATATATGCAACCTCAGTGTTGTATAAGCACAAAAGGAAGGGTTTGTAAGCTAGTTGTAGAAGTAATAAAAAAAAACATTGAGACACTGGAGGAGGCTCAAGTTGTGCAGGAAACACAAAACAGGATTAGGGAATATGATTCATGTAGTGAGATGAAGGGATAACTCCCATGCCACCTAGAAGGAAGATAACCAAAACGCACACACAACATTTGTATACAAATGCGTGTGTGGAAACGGCACAAAGTGATCAAGAAATTATTTAAGGTGGGAAAAGAAGGTCTATTGATCCAAACCTGGAAAAGAAAGGAAAACTAGGCTGGCTTGTCAGCAAGAGCATTGATCTGTGGACAAGTGCATTATGAAAAGACACTGTATGCTCATAGGAGCTTGTCCTTGGGGACCGCTCCTACCTGCCTCATTGAGAATACTTGTGCCTTTTGGCTCACACTCCTTCATGGTACAAGTTTTTTTTTGTCACTCAAAGCCATCAGTTGTTAGTCTGAGCAGTATTCAGATTCTTCCTCGCAAAGCCCTAATCCACAAAAGTCTCCACTGTTCAGGAATGTATTTAATTGTACAATTAATTGTCCATGTGCTTAGCTTGTAGTCAGACAAGATCCTGTACTAGTAGCCTGTTGCTTGTTCTTCCTGGCTTGCAGAAGTCTCTACCTGGGGTCCCAGGTTGAGCTTATGGGGTCATGTCCCTCAAGGGACTTGATTTGAACAGCCTGCTCCCAAACACTAATAAATCTAGAGAAGATGTATTGGCAAAACCCCTGCCAACTGGGTTCATAAAGGTATCTAGCTACCACTAAAGGGTACTGCGACGCCTGTAATAGGGGGTAATGTCATTCACTTTTACTCTAGTCTCACCTGAAGGTCCCAGCTCCTGTGCACTGGTCTGGTCTTCATGATTCCTTTAACAATAAGCTTGTCTGAGGATGCTTTGATGGAGGTTAGTTTTAAGACCAAGAAGTCAATGGTATAAAACAGGAAGGCTGTTGAGGTAAATTGGGATAGTTCATAGCCTTCTGGGCTACAAATCCTTTCTTATCCTCCTCCTCTGAGTCACCCTCTCCACCCAGTCCTCTCTGGCCAACTGCAAAATGTACTGTATGTAAAGTTTCCTGTTGTGCCTGGCACTTCTGGGATGAAGCTTACTATGCCATTCTGTGATAGAGGCCACCCTCTGATGGAAGGAGTGACTTCATAGTGTGGTTTGGCAATTTCGGTGGTAGCTGTCTTTCTTACCTGATGACTAGCATACCTAAGTCAAACTTGGCAAAAGAACTCATGGGCAAGCAACACTGTAAGAGGCCTCTAACCTCATACAGGTAATGAAAAGCATAAATATTTGTAGGGGGTGTGTGGTTAAAAAGAAAATCAAAGGAAAATGAATTTTGGCTGGACCAGCACATTTCTCCAATTTGTATCTTTTTTTTTTTTTGTTTGAATCTCTTTATGTTCATGTAAGTAAAGTTAGAATCAGGAATGTCATTTTGAAATGAAAGCTTTTCACTTTGCTCAAGTTGTGTAGGAGGAGCTCAGCTTTTTCTCCCCAGGTTAGTTTTTAAACCAGACCTGGAAGAAACCTGACCTGAGCTCATCCGTTGCCACACTCCAGTTCTGTGCATTCACTCTGCAAAAATCTGTGATCAACTGAGTCCCCCCCAAGCTCTCCCACCTCTTTGTAAGCAACAATTACAGCACTGCAATGCCTAGCCTTGAAGATGTTTCACTTGGGCATATCTTGTTTCAGAGAAGCAGATGAGGCCTGTACCACTTCCCAAGTTCATTTTCATTGACCTCTGACAGGTATGGCAAGAGCTGTGCTGGGCAGTTTATCTCCTTCACCATGTAGTTCAGTGAGGCTGGGAAGGAAGGTTGCAAACAAAAGTGTTATTAGCATGTTATTTGGCTCTTAATGAGTAGAAAAGATGCCAGATTCTTTTGGCACAGTGGTACTTTTTTTTTTCCTCAAAAAAAGAAAAAAAAAAGGGAGGAAAAAGGACTTTAATTGAAGAAGCCTGCCATGTTGTATAAATGGAAGATCTAAGTTTTAATTGAAAAATAATTATAACCACTTAATCATTTTAAATGAGGGCTGTAATTGCAGTCAGTTCATAATAGCCAAATACAGACACTTAGATTCCTGCAATAAAACAGGGATGGTACAGCTTGATTTGCTAATAGCTCTTCCACTTCTCTCCTCTTTTGTCTCAAAGATTAATTCAGGCAAGGGCTATTAGTGCTGTTAATTGGTTCTGCAATTTAGACCTTGTGCTTGTGAATGAGTGACTGATGCAGACCTATCAGCCAATAATGTGAACACTTTGTCAGTGTGTTTCTCATTGTCCAGCTGCACATAACTCCCCAGTAGCTCCTCTGCCACCCAATCTTGGCTCCCTAGAGGGATCAAGAAGAGTGGGTCTCCTCTGGGGCGAGGGATTCACTTAGCTTTAGATAGGTCACCTAGATGTCTTTGAAATTCTGTCTGGCTTATGAATAAAATATTTAGACAGTCAAGGCGTCCTCACTGGGAGGGACAAATCCTGTATTCAGGAGAAATCTTCTCCACTGTGTGAGGAGAAGGAGGTTCAATGGGGTTATAAAGTTGGTGAGGAAATGTGTTAGATGGAAAGCAAACATTTCTGGTGAGAAGGGGCTGATGGCTCCAGTCAGGGTGTCACGAGGATCCCCTTCCTAGGGGCAGTAGCAATGACTAAAGCCAATTGAAATCAACAAAGTCACAAAGAACACCACAAACTCTACTCTCTAACTGGTAGTTTGAAGTTGTTTTTTTTCCTTTCACTTAAGCAGCAACAGCATTGGTGGAGGGAATTGGGCACATCTGGTGGGACTTAAGCTAAAAGGAGCAGCTGGTGTCATCCTCTGTGATGAGGCCTTTAAAACAACATCCAGGAAAGACTTTGCCCTTGCCATGTCTAATCTGTGGGAGAGAAGTTGGAAGAGACTTAGTCTTTACTATAAGTAACTGTCATTTTAGGCCCTGCACAAGTGAAACTGCACGTCCAAATTCCTTGCTGTATCCTTCTGTTCTATTTCAAAATCAGTCTTCTCACAGAAGTTTTTATTTCTAAGTTATGTATGTTTTATTGGTTTTTATTATAATAATGTATTGTTATACTGCATTGCATTAATACAAATCTACAATGTCTATGTACTCTATTATTTATTATCTTTAATAATTTATCTCTCTTTTTTCCATAGATATTCTGAGGCCATTTCGCAGAAAAAGCTAAACACTCCACCAGCACTGGCTGATAATCACACTGGTGTGAATAGTATTTGCAGATTGTTTTCCTCCAGGGCTGTTTTATCAGCATGAGGAAGCTTTTCCTAGTTCCACTTAAGTCTGGAAGAAAACAGGAGGAAGAATCAGGGCCAGGAAGTGGTCTGTCTGGCATGGGCAAGCATCACCCAGCAAGCATTAGGATGTCTCTCCTAAAGTCTATCTATGGGTATTGCCCTGAAAAGAGGTAAGAAGTCCTCTCTTTCCCTAAACATCAGTTCACGTGACACCTCACATAGTATAACAGCCATTAACCCTTGTAGACAGATAAACTTCAGGTCATCTGCCCATTGTAACATCTCCCTCACCTTCAGCATCACTCTTCCTTCCTCCTGAATTTTAAGTTTGAAAAATTCACTTGGATTGGAAAGAATATGAAAATACAGTGTACTGGGATGAGTGTTTCCTTCCAGTTGCACCACTTGTTTCTGCAAGACTATCTGATCTATTTGAGGTGGGGGCTGGGGAAAAGCATCAACTTACTGCTGAGGTTTAGTGATGCACGCTAGGCACATGAATATTCACAGGAACATCTTCATGCTTTAATCTTATTTGTAGCATCAAAACCACATTTACAACTATGCTTCTGTACAGTTCAGCTCTGGTTCAGTTCTTTTTATCTGGAAAGGAGAAACTGCTAGATCTTTGACCCTATGGAGATATTTTCATCTCCTGCTGTTTTGTTTTTTGTTGGTTTTTTTTTTTTTTTTTTTTTTTTTTATGCCAGAGGTGGTAGCTGTTCAGAAGGGCCTTCTTTCAGGGTTTTAGAAATTGAAACAGAAATTTAACAGGCCTAAGGATGAGACTGGGGAGAGTTTAATTTTTCTGTTTAAGGTATTAAACTAAGTAACAGAAGATGAAGGAAAGCCACCCTCTACCTGCCTTTTTTTACCCCCCTTTTGTTTTTAACTTCTGGTTGTTCATTACAGTGAACAAATACTACTGACTAAAAGCACCTGCATTTCCTACCAAACCTTATTCTAATGCTTTTCACTGGAGAGTGAACAAGTCCTTGCCCTGAGGAAAACCCCAGTGTAGGTATAAGCTTTTACAGAAAACCCTAAGTGGGCAGGATGAGTTTTATTTCAATTCTGGGAAATCAAGGAGAAATTGCTCAGATGAGAGGCACTGTAAAAGGCATGCAGGCAAAGGGAAACAGCAAAGGCAAGAGCCCAGGATGGTGGTTGATCCTCCCAGGTGACCTGCGTGAGGGTCACAGATTGCACATCAACAAAGACAGTTGTTAAAGGTGAGTTTTGAACAAGGGAAGTAAGTGGTACTCTCGCGTCCAGTTGGTAAGTTATGGTGGTTGAAGGAGTTCAGTCCTTGATTGTTTTTACTGTGAATACTGTAGTCAGTAAATGAAACTGTCCTTTTGGTTTCAGCTAAGAAATTTCTCTTTGTGCATGATACTACTTGTACACCAGGACCTTAATCTTTTGGCTGCTGTTACATTGGCACAACCACTGAAATAAATGATGATGTGGCTGAGATCACAGGAACGTAGGCTGGTTTGGGTTGTAAAGAGCCTTAAAGTTCCTCTGGTCCCAACCCTGCTGCCACAGGCAGGGTCACCTTCCATTAGACCAAGTTGCTCCAAGCCCTGTCCAACTTGGCCTTGAACACTGCCAGGGATGGAGTAGCCACAGCTTCTCTGAGCAACCTGTCCCAGGGCTTCATCACCCTCACAGGTAAGATCTGTCCCTTTTGCACAAATAGAGCACTTCCCACCCAGGGATCAAGGTGTACCAAATGGAGATGCTGTTTCCAGGCCTCTCAGGTTGATCAAATGCAAGGTGAATTTACCCTTTCAGTTAATTCAGGGAAAAAAGTCCCTGGTTGTCATGAGTCTTTGCTGTTCCCAGGTGATCCTGGTTGTGACAAACACAGGGAGTGTATTTGCACTCTAGTCTTAGGCTCTATATTTAGCTATGTGATACCAGGAAAGCTTTTTGTGATTAAGCGATGTTGACCGATACTGAAAGTAATTACAGCCATGACATGCATTGAGTGAGGTGTGTCACTGGGACTGGGTATCGCTGTGTCCAAAAAAGGGTCTGGGAGAAAGAGAGAATTATGGAAGTGTTCATAAATCATCAATACTGTTCTTTTGGAGGAAATAGGGGAAAGATATGTTTAAACCAGAGGACTGTTGGTGAGGCACATGGAGTTATCTTTTCCCTGTTTGATGTTTACGTCTAGGCACTACTTTACAAATGATGTTTAACCAGCTTCAGTATTAGGCCTAAAATTTTTAGAATTGATTTTTGAAACTCTGGGATTAATTTATCTTGAGTGAGAGCAGTATCTCCCTCCTGGATGCTGTATTATGGCAGGTCAGAGCTTTATGAGCAGTTGTTCCGCTTTGTGCGTGGGAATGGATGGAATGACTTTCAAAGGTCCCTTCCAGCTTGCTTGATTCTCTCAGAAAGATGCAGAAACAAAATAGTCTCTGGGAAACAACTGCTATATTCGCACAGCAGGTTGGATCTTCTTAAGAAGCAGCTTCACAGGCAAGTCTGTCTACCCATGAGACGAAGCATCTGGGAGAGACACAGAGGTCCTTCAGGAAGGGTGAACGTAACCAGATGAGAGTGGTCCACTTCTTCAGCTCCTGATGTCCTTCCACTTCCACCACTTCAATGTCACCTTACTAGGCTTCTTCTGAGGGCTCCTTTCTGGACCTTCCAGATGCCCTGTGTGAGTTTGGCACTGCTGAAACAGGGCTCGTCATCTCCTTGAAGGTCCACTCTCCAGCAAAATCCTTGTTTACTTTCCAACTGCAAACAGGTTAGCACCAGTGGAAAATTGGGCTAGGAAGGAAGTGGTGAGGGATGTAGCAGAATGGGAAAAAAAAAACTTACCCAACAAAATGATTTTCTGTGACAAGGTCAGGTCTCTAAGGTGCTCTTGCCTTACAGTAATACATAACAACATGTCTGCTTTGCCATCACTTTTTATCCATCTAAACAAGTCCAAACTTGTATTTGGATGGGGGGGATAAAGCATTACCAAATGAGGATATACCTTTGCTTCTACTGTTTTTTTTTTTTTTTTTTCCCCCGATCTACCTGCCAGACTTGGTCCTCGCATGGCAAACTGCAAGTTCACACCTTTCGCTCTTCAGCAACTGTTGGTTTTCTTATGGGCTGTGAGCCTGACCTCACCAAGCATCAAGGTCCATCTGAACACTGGTGCACTGTCCTTTCCTATACATTATCCTCTCTTATACACTGCTCTTTCCTTAAATGTTTTGGTTGAGCAAACAAAATCAGATAGAAATATGTTAATAAATGCCTCTCCATTTCACTCAGAAGCATCAGCCCTGCTAGGAAAGGATTAGGGTCCCCATAATTTCTGTTTCATCCAATTTAAGCATGTCTACGTGTGGTCTCCCAGAGTGTGCAGTCACTTCTTGCAGGATCTCTCCCCATGCTGTTTCAGAGGGACCTACTGGTCCCCATCTGATCTGTGCCAGCTGCAGCTCTGCCTGGAGGGAGAAGGTAAACAGAGAGCGAGGCGTTCACACTGTGCGTAACAAACGGCTCTTGGTACCGAGAAAAGAAAATTATCTCACCGAAACGGATAAAGGGAAAGGGTAGGTTTGTGCGGTGTGGACCAGACCTCTCCTGACTCCTGTCTGTGACGTAGGCTGTGCCTCCACCTAAAAGTCCCTTCTACTCTGGTTGCCTACCCCTGACCTGGCTTACAGAGGCTTGTGCACACTGCAGATCTGCCTAACGATTGCTTGGAACCATGTCGGTGACAATATGCCAGTCCATGGGCTTTGTGGTGTCTGCTTTAGGAATAGGAGGCATCATTGCATCAACATGCATGGACCAGTGGAGCACCCAAGACCTGTACAATAACCCGGTGACTGCGGTGTTCAACTACCAGGGCCTCTGGCGCACGTGCGTCCGGGAGAGCTCTGGCTTCACCGAATGCCGTGGCTACTTCACCATCCTTGGGCTACCAGGTAGGGCTTGCTGACCATGAGGGCAGTGCCATGGGCATGTGCAGAAGCCGTGCATGTGAGTGGTGGTGATGGGTGGTTTTTGGTGTAGGATGGGAGCTCAAATTTTAGCCAGAAGGGACCTCACTCTGTTTGGATGACAGGTCCCTGGAGGTATCTGAACCTGAAACCCCCCTTTTGCTGAGGTTCAGCAAAACTCATTACATCTGATTATGCATCATGTTCCTGAGGTGTTGTCAAGGTAATACACTGGAGCAGTGGCTGCTCTGAGGGGTGATCTTCCCCCTTGCTCTGTATGAGTTGGGTACATGCTCCTACCTCAGCTGCATGGTTGTGCGTGGCTTCCCACCAGAAACCACTAATATTCTTGGCATCAGAGAAGATCCTTTTCTAAGAGGATATGTTACAGTTCAGCTCACTGTATTTCTTGTATAGGCTAATACCACCAGGCTGGATTTCTCCCTAATTCTCCTTTGGTTCCACTTTTTACTTCCATGAGTATCATTCCTGTCCTGGCTGTGCACAGACTATCTAGGGGTGCAAACAATTAGGTTACAACAGGATTATCCGGGTTCTCTTCTTGCCTTAATACAGTGAGAGAAAAAAGGCACTTAGACTGTTACATCCATCCAGCCTCTGAGCTTTGGCACAGTGAGAACGGAGGGAAGAAGCCAATTATATCAGCAAATCATTGCAGAAATCCTGCAAAATGGCATTTCCAAAGTACACAGAAATAAGCATTGTGTGCACAACCTGCTTCTTTCATCAGTAGCCTATCTCTGCACAAATGAAACCAGTATAACCTGGCCTCAGACACCATCAGGAAAAGTGATTAGTTGTCTGAGTGGTATTTCCATGTCACTCATCTCTGTATCCTTGCTACCAGCTGGTGTCTAGCATGAGCTGTGCTGCAGCATCATCATGCAGGTGCCAGGGATGCCTGTGAGCATCTCCTTGTTGCAGTTACTCACAGGGCGTTGAATGGCCTTGTTTGCTCACACTGACTCCTGGCTGCAGATATACGTGCTTTTCTAGAATAAGCCTGATTCTGCCTGGGAATCCAAAATTGTGCAGCCCCCTACAAAAGCTACCTGCTGGATGAGTGAACGAAAGACAACATCCAAGGAAGCATGTTTGTGCAGGGATTGTATTCACGCACTGCTGCCACAGTCAGGAAAGCTGAGCAGTTTCACCAAGGGAAAATGCGTGCAGCAAGAGGCAGAACAGGTTGGTAAAACTTGACTCCAGCAGGCTAATTGCTTACAGGGAAAGAGATTAAAGTTGCCATATGAGGAACAAATAGGGATGTAAAAAGCAAACCCTCCCCATGGACGCATACACCCATAACACAGTGCAGAACTCCCTCAATTCCTTAGCTCTAAAAGCTTAAAATTACAGAAAATGTAACTCAGTAGAAGAAGCAATTAAAGTTTTCAAGGCTCCAGCTCTGGGAACTACTTTAATCTTTGAAGAAACTGGTATACTTGAGACCGTGGAGGTTTTGTTTGTTCTCTCAAAACGTCTCCACCACTAACCTCAACATCACAGGAAAAAAATAAAGGGCAATTGCAGTTCCCAAATGTCCAGACTGGTGTCTGTCAAGTAGACATTTGTTTCCTAAAATGGGAATAGACACCAATTTTGAAGGGATTAATATCCTTCATTTAGCAGGCAGGTTGCAGGAAATGGATTTACCCTCCTCAGCTGCTCCCAGCAAACTGTATCTCCCTCCCAGCTGCAGATGGAGAAAAGCATCCTGTCCTAAATAGCAAGATTTCTAAAGGACCCATCACCTTAGAGTGCAATTACCATGAGTATTTGCTGGGTTTATTGCTGTTCCTACACAAAAAAAGAAAAAAGGGTTTAAAAAAGGGCCAAAGAGTAAAGTACAACTTTAAAAGTAAAAGCACATGGGAAGCTGACCCCTCGAAGTTGCTGTCCTTGTCCTCAGTGGTGTTGGAGAGTTGGTGCCTTCCCTGGTGTGTAAGTATATGAATATTTATGTACTTTCGTCCTAGTGAGATGCACTTTGTGACTGGTGCTATCAACGCTGCCCTACAAAGTAAGGTGGATTTTCTTTCCCTTTCTTTTTAATGAACAGGGCTTGTTCTTCTGAAGTCACCCCCTTTCTCTCCTCCCTGGTTTTCCCTCCTGTTATATGTTGTCTGACACTTCCAGTCTCTGGAGAAGCTGGTGCAAAACCCACTGCTGTGCTTTATAGATTGGCTCTGTCTCCTGAATTCATCTGCTCCTATGGGCATTTCTTCCCACCCACCACCAGCAAAAGCCGCTGTATCCCAACTGGGGGGAGGAACAATGCAAAAAAAATGAATCGAATTATTAATTTGCTAGAGATATTATTAAAGTGCATCATCCCAGTGTTTATTTCAAGGGTGCTGCACCTTGATCTCCATTAAACCCCACCTTGCTAACCACACTATAGTTAATGGTTTGTCAGCATTTCCATTATAAACCCCTATTTATTATTCTGACAATAGCAATTTATATTGGGAACAATAGTGCCGGAGTGAATAAAAATAATAAGACTCTAGCAAAGCAGCGAGGTGACCTAAGTGCATCAGTGGAGTTCTGGTTTCTGAGGACTGTTTTTCTCAGTCCCTTGCTCCCATAGCAAAGATTAAACTTGTCTTTCCCATCATCGATCTTCAATTTAGTTGTGAATTTTAATTTCAAATAGATGGAGGAAAAATCAAGATAATAGATGAAAATGGGAAATAATGTGGGTAGCTTATGGCTCTTGCCCTCACTGTTCAGCTATAAACAGCCAGTCTCTGGTGAAATATGCCACTTGAGAACTAAGCCTGTTTGTTCTGATTTTGCTTTCTCTTATTATTTTCTGCTACTTGCTTTGGTGTCTTGGCACACTTTACTGTGATTGTCTGGAGGATGCAATCTGAATTTGAACACACAAATAATAGACAAATAGCAATAGCTGAGGTCTGGCAAGGTTGGTAGTTTCACCTAGTGCGGAAGCTACAAGGTACTTTATGCTAAAAGAAGCATTTTTCAGTTGCTTACAAGTTTGCTAAACTACAATAACGTGGGCAGTAATTTTCCTGTTGTCTGTATTGGTCTCTATTTCCGGCCCTCTTCAGCCATTTTTGCAAGGACATTTTGTTCTCAAGTCAAATGCTTTTTTGACCCTTTCGGAAAGGCTAAGGCATCTCTCTGCTCCAGAACAAAAGGCTGGTAGCTTGAAATATAAGAATATTGTTGCTTTTCCAACAGCAAACTTTGAAAGTCTGAGAGCACCCTGTTAACCTTCTGCAACTATTAAAAGGTTGTATGTTGCTAGAGGGGTCAGAGTAAATATAGCTCACGGGAATGTAATCATGACTGTCCAGACTTTTGCATAAAACAAATGCTTTCAGTTTTGCTGGTGCGGGGTAGCAGGGATGGGTGCATATTCCCTGAGGGAAGTCTTAGTTTGGGAAGTCTTAATGTTGGCATATCTGGATTTTTTTCTCTTCTGTATCAATTCTGGACAAGGTTTTCTTTTATTTCATAGGACCAGCATGTATTTTGTGGCATAACCCTAGTAAAACCCTTGTTTTGGGGATTTTGGAGACAGGGCAGCCCACTGGCTGAGGAAGCAGCATGTCTGTTCCCTGGAACTGTTTCATGCCTGAAGTTTATAAGGGGGCTGCTAATTGCCATGTTGTGTTCCTCCACTGGTGATAGACATGGCAAAGTCTCTCTCTTCCAAGTTCTGCTTGCTACTTGAAATCCTTTAACCCAGTCAGTTCAGATCCACATTTTGAAATGTCTGCAGGCAACTGCTGTAACCTGCTTAAAACTTTTGTGTATAGAAGGATTTAGGTGGCACATGTGGCTGGAGACTTGATAACCTACTAAGAGCATATATGAGGTATGGATAAAGCTAATGTGAGGCTCTTAGGTCTTGGGCATGCCACTCCCCAGTAACACTCAAGGTAGAGAGAGGTGGCAGAGAGCTGAGCAGGACATGTCAGGAATTGCAGCCCTGCTGCTCTTGTGTACCTTCACAACAAAAAAGGATTAGGGACAAGAAAATATTCCTAAAGGATCTGGGCTGGGGGCCATAGGAAAAGCAAGGCAAGGGAAATGGCAAGAGACTGTGGAGGTTTGGGGCTGGGCTACAGCTCATAGGCATGCAGGGAAGGATGCAGCTTCATGCACCCCAGCTTTGCTGAGAGTCCTCAAAGGCCCCTCTGGACCATCTAAAGACCCATGGAGTAGGGTGGGTCTGAGCTGAGACTGTGGTTCTCATGCTATGGATTAGTGGGTCACACTCTTGGATTCTGTAGTCATCACAGCAATGGAGGGACAGAAAGAGAACGGTATGTTTTTTTTTGTTTCAATCTGAACGAGCTGGAATTGGTTGGCAGGGTGTGAGCTATATTTGCAAATTTTAAAGTAAACATGAGCTGTAGGTGATTTTTTCTGGGAGAGGTGGTGATAACATTCAGGAATTGCAGTGGGCCCAGTGAACGGTTTTGAGATAATATAGAGTCAACGCCTGCGTCAATAAAGCAAGTATGAACTGAAATACAGGCTGCAGAGGGGAGAGGTCACAAAGTACCCTTCCTTTTCCCAGCTGGGTGAACTATTGGAGAAGTCTCAATACTCAGAATAGGATACAATCTCTCTGCTTACTAGTGAGGAAGCTTGGCCTTTTTCAAGAAGTCTTCCCCCTATATCCTTTCCTTAGATACTGTTTAGCCCTCTGGCCCCAGCATTCAGCCACCTTGCTGGAGACTGAGCAACAGGAATGTGCTTAGAGAGGGATTGTCATCCTTCAACCAATCCTACCTGTAGACATCTCCAAGGGGTGGCTGGAGATGAGCATCAAGTTGTGGCAAAGATGCTTAATTCTACAACTATCTTATCACCCAACCACTTTCCAGGTTGTGTTCCAAGCCAACAGTTCAGATAAAAAGTCCCAAGTGATTTTGTGCTGGGAAAATGAGGTGATGAGTTTTTTTGCAAAGGGAAACATATTTTTCCCTATCATGAGTGGCTCAGAAACAACCATTAAAAATAAACTTAAAATTAGAACATTATAGAAAGGCAGAAAAAATGGGCTAGGGAAAGGGTTGGGATGGAGGCAAGTTCTTCTCTACAGAGCTTGGCTTCAACAAACCACAAAGAAAGGTACCTGTGGGAGCTTAGAGTTCCAAGTGTTTACTAGCATGATATTAATCAGAGCATGACAAATGACAAGCAGCTAGTGCTGGGGCGCCTGGATAGCACCTTAGGCAATAGTCTTAGGGCTGAACAAGTAGAATCCTCCAAGACACAATAATTCTTCAAAGGTGACAACATCGGGAGTGTTGAGCATGGTTGGGTATTTGTTTGCCTCTTATCTAAGGACTGCAGCATGACCCTCATCACTGAAATTGCTTTCTCAGCTCCATTTTGGGGGGGAGCATGCATAAGGTTTCAGGGAGTAATATGCAACCCTGTGTTGATTTATCCTTTTCAGAGATATGATTCAATCTGGCCCTCAAAATCAAAGACTAACTCGACTTTCTTGCATACCTGGAGGCAGATGATAATGTTTTTTGATTGCTTCATCATTGCTCTGAGGTTTTGATGCCCCTGAGTAAGAGGGGTGATGATGAGAACTGATATCCCACATCAGCAGGAGAAAACTATACCACCAAGGAAAGGTTAGCAAGGCAGTACTTCCCTGGGTGGTGGACTCTGGCTCAAGGTACGACTAAGAGCAATCCAGGGGTTAGCCTTCTGTCCAATAGATGTGTGGGGAGGAGCAATGGGTCTTTGGGGCGTGAAATGGTGGAGGAGGAGAAGAGAAGGTCTCTATTGGCTTAAAGAGCTGCTTTTGCCTCTTTGTAGCTGAAACCATCAGAAAGGGTTAGAGGTAGGAGTGGTGGCTCCACTCCTGGCAAAGCAGACATATGAGCATGGTTCATGAGAGGGCCACCTCCACTGGTATTCATGCAACCACCCAATTAGCAGAAAAACAAAACAAAACAGTAATTTAAAGAGTGATAAAGTTTTCTGAAAAAAAAAAAAAATAAGAAAAAATGTTTCCCCTTTGTATTCTCCACCTTCCTTTTCTTTTTCCTCCTCACGGCTTACTTTTAGCCCTACAAGTTGCCATACACTAATGGTGAAGGGTCACACCACCCTTTGGCATAGGTGTTGTGTCCCAGAGGAATATGTGCCCTGGGAAACGGTTTGAAGCGATCTAGCCTAGAAAAAGTGGTGTGATCTCTTACCACTAGATGGCAAGAAGGCAGCAAGTCCTGAGCGTGGAGAGCAGGAGTTCTGGAGAGCTGCAGAGAAACGACAGGGCTTGAGTGCAGTCAGCCTTTCTGGACTGGGACACAGTTCTGGCTGTGGGGCAGCGAAGGTTAGGATGGAGAGCTGGCTACATTATTTGTTTTAGCACTTATTGTCCTCCCAGCTTCTAGGTCCTCTCCAGCCTTGATTTATCACAAAGAATTTTCCAAGATGAAGAATGTTAGTCAGCATGCCCTCTTCTTAGAATCATAGAATAGTTAGGGTTGGAAAGGACCTAAAGATCATCAAGTTCCAGCCCCCCTGCCATGGGCAGGGACACCTCCCACTAAACCATGCCACCCAAGGCTATGTCCAACCCGGCCTTGAACACTGCCAGCGATGAAGCATTCACAACTTCTCTGGGCAACCCATTCCAGTGCTGAGGATGAGCAGCTTTTACCATCTCTGGTTCCAGAAGGCTTAATTCTGTGGTTTTTACTCATGCCGGCAACTTCTGACCTTTAGACGTGTTGGAGATGTCTTGTTTTTTGCTATAAACTTGTCAAAGTCAGTGAAAATTGCTAAATTAGAATAAAATTTATGGAAGCAAAGACTGCTTGTGCCTCCCCTAGAAGGGCTTTGGTGCCTGCGTTTTCTGGCTGCTAGACATAGGATTGTGCTCTGGCTGCTACAGCAGTGTCCAGTGCAAAAGCAAATCTGTCTGCTGCCCACCAGCTTGCTGGCATAGCTACAAAAGCAGAATGGGCATCCTGGGTGAGCATTCTCCAGAACCCCACCATAACCCACACAGTCACAGAAAGGAATCAACCTCTCTTCTCTTCCTGGTGGCTTTCACACTGCTCATAACTAGGCAATGATTTGTTAGTGCCTGTGTCACAGAATGTATGGGGACTGGTTAAAGCAAGAACTTGTTTCTAGGTCAGGGCTGAAGTAAACCAGTCAGAGCAGATGAGCATTAAGTCTGGCAGGTCATTGTAACTCACTGCACCCCGCTGACAGAGTGACACAGTGAATTTATATTGCTCCCCTGAGTCCAGCATTTCTCCACTGTGTAAAGAAATAATTAATTTCCTAATTTTTATATTCTCCACCTCTTTTTCCAGGACCATTCCCCCCCCCCCCATACACTCCAGTGCAGAGAAGCACCTGTAAAAAGACATTTTCCAGATGGTCTCTGAGCCCTCTCTCTCCTTGCTCTCACACAGTTTTCAGTGGGGCCACATGATATGTAATGGGGATGTGGGCAAGAGAAGAACAAGGTTGCAGGAGCTTTGCTGGATCAATATGGGGCTCTTGGCTTGGTGTCCTGGGTTGTGTCATGGTCAATGACCAAGGCAACCTTGGTGATGCTTGAAGTGACTGCAAGGAGTGGCTGTGTCCCATGTTTGTTCCATGGGTGGAGCTGGTGGACCCATATAGTTCAGCACTGCCATCCTTATCTATCTCTGTGCCTCCCATGAGGATACCTGCAAAGGTGGCCAGGTGCAAAGGTATCACTATCTTGGCCTGATGGTAGATCTACTCTCCTTTGCATAAGCAGAGGACCATGGAGGTGGTGACCTGGGCTCTGTGCTGAGTTCACCTGGGAAGCATGGTTCTTCTCTTTTTCCCCTCTTAACATGTTTGCCCTGTGCCAAACACGTAGGAGAAGCCCAATAGATGGCAAAAGGTTTCGGTGGAGGGACAGCGCATATTCCAAGTGGGTTGCCCAACACTTGACGGAGCATGGCTGCTTAGCTGGGGAAGGACAAGCACTTCTAAAGGGCAAAAGCTAATACTTTGGGCCCTGCCAGCACAAACCTACCTGACGAGAGTGAAACTAGACTATCTTGCAAAAACACTTTGAGTAAACACACTGCTCAATGGAAAGCATCTGATAAGAACTACTGTGTTTCTGGTGGCTCAGTCAGGAGGACTCGGTGCTCCCATTAGGTCCACGGCTTCATCAGGGCTGTCTAACCTCCTCTCTCTGAGGGATCCACCATGTCCACGACCACCTGCCAGGTGATGGGGTTCATCATTTCGTCACTGGGTGTTGCGGGGTGCATGGTGGCCACTGCCATGGATATGTGGAGCACGCAGGACTTGTATGACAACCCGGTCACGGCCGTCTTCCAGTATCAGGGACTGTGGAGGAGCTGTGTGCGGCAGAGCTCCGGCTTTACAGAGTGCCGGCCATACTTCACCATTCTTGGGCTGCCAGGTAGGGGCAAAAGATGCGCCAGGTTTAACCCAGCTATCCTGTATCTCTGCACAGTTTCATCCAGAAGTAGGAGCGGGTATCTTAAAGCACTTTGCAAGGAATAAAATTTCCTAGCTTCCCAGTGTGTGAGTATAAAGGTATGTGCATATTTTTTACCAAAATAATACCTTTATTCAGTGGAGTTTACCACTTGGGAGTGTGTGTAGGTGAGCTCCGGACAAACACCATGGGTTCAGCCCCTTTGCATGATAAGAGCACGATGGGGGTTTTCAGCTCTGTATCCTGAGGGATGTCAACCTTGCTTTCTACCTGAAAGGCAGGAGAAAGAGTTTTGCTGAAGACCACTGTGTTTGCAGTGGTTGCTTTTTGAGCATCCTGAGGGGTGTGATGAAATAAATGTGTTTCTGTGTAGCCAGCTTCAAGATTGCTAAATGAGTTCTGTTTCATTTGGAAAGGCAAAACTGATGATTGAGGTAATTTCTCATATGGAACCACTTGTTTTGAAGAATAGAAAATATTCTTATTAAACTATATAATGTTGATCAGCATATATATACATGCCTTTATAATGCTTTGTGTAGGTGATTGTGTTTTGAAGGAGCAATGAGGCAATGGTAACCATATTTTGATGCTAATTTTTCATAATCAATATTTTACTTTAAATGTTTTTAGACAATGTAGCGATAGGTAAATAGTGTAAAGCAGTCACACTCATTTTCTGTTGTGTCTGAGAGATTGTCTTCCAGTTTTGTTCTCTTTATGTGTCTGTTAGTTGATAAATACCTTAAAACATAAAGATGGAATGCCCCTGCTTGAATCTGGTTAATTTTAAACCCTTAATTTTCCCCTGAACTTTCTATATTCCATCAATCATAACTAGTCAAAAAGTTTAATTTCCACTTTTGTATTTTGTGTTAGTAGCAATTAGAAATGCAGGTGATGACTAAATTGTTTTATTTCACCCATCTCTCACTACTCATATCAACAGTGAGGAAAAATACAGCTCTGCAGTTTCACTTACATCAGACAAACATAGTGATGCAAACTGTGGTTTCAGATCACTGACATTTATTTTGGTGAAGAAGTTCACATTTGTATGAATTTCTGTGCACGTCATCCCTTTGTATGAAATCAGGTGTGCAAAAGAGCAGCCACATGTGTGCAGGTAGAAGCAAAAGCTATCCTACAGCATGCAAAGTGTATATGCAACAACGGCAAGTAGTTTCTGTGCTTGATTTTAACTATAGAGCTGTTTGTTACCTAGAGTTCCTGAGTCCTGACACATTTTTTTCCCCTTACTCTCCTGTTTTGTTTGTCTAAGCCCTTCCACTCCTTCCTTCTAGGGGAGATCATTCACCTTTGGAAAGCCTCTCTATTCAGAGGACTTTTGATGGATGCCAAAATTCACTTGAAACTGCAGTGCTCTCTTTCCAAACAGCTCTCACTTTCATTCCTATGAGCCAAGTAAGGAAGTCTTTATCCTACAGCAGACTTGGAGCAGTTTCTTCTCCTTTCTGCCCCTCTGTGGACATGGTACATAAGGCAGCTTCATGGAGAGAGGAGTTGCTGATGATAGCTGGTTTGCATTTTTTTCTGCTGTGTCCTGATGCATTCCTCCCTTTTCCCAACAGCATTGCTCCTTTTCAATGGAGTTTCACCACACTGGGACTTCAGTGCTCCAGAAGAGCAGTGTCCCAGGAGCTGTTTGGCTTGGCCTGCCTGTTGTGTCCTTCCACAGGCACTTAAGGCACTGGGAGTACCTCTCCTGGAAACCCACAATATCTCTGTGAAGTCTTTGCTTAGGGTCACTTCTTGAATCGCTGAGACCACTACAGTGATGTCTGTAGGAAGAATGAAGGACTGTCTTGGGGACAAGGACCTTCCATTGTGATCTGTAGTGTCTTATGCTGCCTTGGAGTATCAGCCTCTCCCGCCTACCTGAAAAAAAAAAACAGTTGCAAAGAAAACTCAAGTGATTGTAAAAACAAATGAATGTTGTGATTTTCTTTGCAGCTTTCTGCTTTGCATCAGGTGCTTCCCGAACAACCTTTGAGGGCTGATAAGATGTATTCACCAGCTTCTTGTTCTCTGATGAATAACTAATGAGCTTGCACCTGGAGGCTGATGAATGGGAGTTTGAAAACCCCAGGCTCGTTAGCACTTGTTATCAGCTGATAAGGGCAAATTGAGTCATAAGAACAAGCAGCCCCGGTGGGACTGCCAGATGGGAGAAGGTGGTATCGTCCCAGCCTGTGGGATGGCAGATAGCCTACTTCCTTGCGCATCATGGTGCCAGCATGTTTCTGCTCGAGTCTGTGGTACCCCACAGGCAAGGAGACCCACATGGGCACCTCAGCACACATCCTTGAGCTTCTGGGAGGGTTTATAGACCATTCTCCCAATCTATGCAAGGTCAGAGGGGTCTGCTCCCTCCTCTACAGCTCCAGTGCCTCCTGCATCTTGGGCTATATGGGACACTTGGGTGCCATGGAGATCCTGGCCATCCCACAAAAACGGGTGATAGGCAGGTTAAATGAAATCCCTGGGGCTGTAGAATATGTTGTCTGTCCTTCTCAGTTGGACAGGAGCTCACATTATCTTCCCTGAAGATGCACAGTCATGTGGGAACATCAAAGCCAAACCAGAGCTGCTAGTGCTCATGGAACAGCAAGAAGAGGCTGCAAAGTATTCCCAGCCAACTAGTAACAGCCCTTGAAATACTTTTGACCACTCTTTCCTAGTGTTCTGCTAGCAGTGGTGCCTTCTGTCTCTGCCAGGTACACGTGCACAGGCAGGGAGGAGAAATGTCTGGGGCCAGGACTGAATTTCAGGCAAGATGGGACGTGTGCCATCTTATTAGAAAATCACCTTGGTATTCAAGTGTGTGGCCTTCTCCCTTCGCATCTCCATTGTAAAAGTTGCAAGTTTACCCTTGTTTTTTCCTCTACTTTTCTCTATCCAAGATGAGTCTGGAGCTTTTTGCCACCTTCTGCTGACTGGGAGCAGTGCTCAGTTCCCATGGGCATGACCCACCAACATTGAAGCCTGCCTCCAACAAAGCATTCCCACTTTGATGGCAGTCTACTAAACAAATTTGGGGCTAGAGTATTTGTATGTTGTATTAATGACTGTAGATAGATTTATACCAGGGTGACACTACACGTTGCATAGAAATGGTATGCTGTAGAAGGTCATTGCCAAAGCTTTGTTGTTATTTCTTGGTGTATGTGTAATGTTTGTCAAGGTGATATTCCTCTTCCTCTGTGCTATGTGTTTTACTGTAAAGCCGGAACTTACAGAACTCCATTTTGAGTCACACATTAGTTGGAAATGTCATGGATAGCTGGGTGGAGCTGCCTACTTTCATCATTGCTTGGGGAGAATAAAAAAATAAAGCTTTCTCAATGGTTATGAAACCATTCTTATCCCAAATGTATATGAACTCCTCTCCATGAATTTCAGCCTAATAAATCACAACTGTTGCCAATAAATATTTACAAAAAATTATGTCTACACCAACAAACTCTTGACAAACATCCACATTTCCAGAGGTGCCCCAGGTAAGCCAAACAGTAGATCCAGGGCCCATTTCCTAAGGTTTTCTTCTTTATTATTTTTATTTTTAGATAGAACGTTTAAAAACCTCCTAGGCTCTGACAAATGTAATTTCAGACATTTAGTGTGACCTTTCTTAATTTGTTTTGCAGCAATGTTCCAGGCTGTGCGGGCCCTCATGATAGTGGGTATTGTCCTGGGCATCCTTGGCCTCCTTGTGTGCATTTTTGCTCTGAAATGCATCCGTATTGGCAACATGGAGGATTCTGCAAAAGCCAACATGACTCTGACCTCTGGCATCATGTTTATTGTTGCTGGTAAGTGGGTGGTGTGTCCTTCACGTGTGAGGTATTGCAATTGCCCAAAATTAAGGTCTGGCCAAGTCTTTAAGCAGAGGTTGCAGATGCTCTGGAGCACTGATGCTTGCATGAAGTTATTGGTGTTTGTCTTCCAGCCTGACCTCCTGGGGTCAAGTGGTTTCTGCCTCTCTTTAGTAAAAGAAAACAAGAAGTTTGTATGTGACAGAAAGTAGAAGGTTGAAAAAGCAGCCAACAGATACAAAAGAAAATTTCTCTCATTTTTTTGTTACATATATCATGTACTGATATATCCTTTATTTATGCATAATATTTTTTTGAGGAGTTTCAGGCTTTATACATAGCAATTTTATGAAGACTTTCAGAGTTGCAGTAGCTTAACTTGCAATTTTTAAATACCGTGGGTTATCAGGAGGGCTATAGGAATGTCTAATATTGCCCAGCTACCTTGAAATTGCAAAATGCTTAATACATCACGTACAGGTTTTCCCACAATTTTTTGCAGATGAGTAAACAAATCCATACCCCAGTTAAAGGAAGGAGAATGTCCCTATTTAAAGTCCTTCTAGTTGAATGGCTCTTAACTCTTGTTGGGGTATGAGACAATAAAACTTTGAGATGTGTAATAAACGCAAGTTTGAAAGAGGAAACCAGAATAATAAAAAATAAAAATAATAAAAAAAGAATAGTGAAATGGTAAATAATAATGCCATTACTGCCAAGCTGGGCATCACAATGATCACCTTCTCAGATGAGCAAAAGATGTTTCTCCCTCTTCATTCTGGTCTTCCAGGCTGCCTGCTGCCTGCATTCACCACTATCTAGTGATGAAATGAATGTATCTCCTCTTCCACAAGAGATAAAGAGGGTGTTTTCCCATGTAAAATCTAATTTCTGATATGGAATCTTTTGGCCATGTTTTTCACTGTAAAACAATTTTCTAGAACTGAACTAATGAGTATTTTCAGCATCTAAAATGATCTGTTAAACTTGTTTTCTGTGAGAAAACATATTGTGGGTCCCCACTTCTGCTGAACATGCTGGGACACAAAGCAGCATCTCAACTACCCTTCCAGAGCTTTGAGCTGTTTCCTCAAGGCCAAAGGTGACTGCTTGAATTACATGGGTCTCTGTCTCTCTCTCTGATCTCAGGTCTGTGTGCCATCACTGGAGTGTCCGTGTTTGCCAATATGCTGGTCACAAACTTCTGGATGTCAACAGCCAACATGTACCAAGGAATGTATCAGAATGTCCAGAACAGGTAGGTGGTCAACTGGCTCAGAGTGCTCCACAGTGCAGATTTCCCTCAGGGCCAGGTTGGGCTGCAGTTTAAGGAAAGGTGAGCTCTACATATTAGACTGGTCCCAGGACTTGGAAGATTTATTGAGTCTCTCCTGTCTGCACTGGAGATAATTTGTCCCAGCAAATTGGCTGGGATTTCTGTTTTCACACAGCTCAAAAAGGAGGTAGAGTCCATTGAGGATGAGCTGGCAAGTGGGATTGTGCTCACAGGAGCTTCTGCAGGGCCAAAGGGAAAATGATAATGTTCAGTGCATTTCAGAAGCAGCAGACTTAGCCTACTGTCACAGCCCTCACCAGCAATGTCTCTGTGTTTTGCAGGTATACCTTTGGCTCAGCCCTCTTTGTTGGCTGGGTAGCAGGTGGTCTGGCCCTTGTAGGAGGCATCATGATGTGCCTGGCTTGCAGAGGGCTGATTCCAGAAGAATCCCGGTAAGCATATTTATGGTAGACATGGGAAAGCATTGCAGGAAACCTTGGGTGTCCACATTGCATACAGGCAGTATGCCACAGGATATAGCTATGTATAATACCCCTGCTGCAAGAGTCACTATGACAATAGCCCTGTATCATAGGTCAAAAGTAACTATTTCCCTTCCCTGACTACATGACTTGTAAAAGGAGAGATCAATCTTAAAGTCAAAATGTGCAGCGTGCTGGTTTATTCAGGCCAATTAATTGCAGCTTTGATTGTGAATTGTATAGCATGTCACCAGCAAGCGTAGATCGCATCAGCTGAGCTATGATTTACATCAGGTAGGGCTTTGTACACCTATGTAGCTGGTTATTGTGGATGGG
The DNA here is from genome assembly GCA_032466535.1 of Forpus xanthops. NCBI lineage: Eukaryota > Metazoa > Chordata > Aves > Psittaciformes > Psittacidae > Forpus > Forpus xanthops. Next base: position 22,940 of record JASSUY010048220.1, read on the forward strand.
TACTTCAATCAAGGATTTACTCCTGTTAAAAGAAGTGTAAGTTTATTAAAAACCTTGGAATTGCAGACTGCCATGGATGGTTTGCTCTGAGCTCATTGAGTGTCTCCAAGTTATGACACAGTATGAAGTTGCCTAAAATCCAATGGCAAACAGGAACAGAGGATGCAACAGTGGGTAGTCACAGGCCTTCTAGATAGCTGATCCCATCCTTTGTGTCTCTTTTAGTTACAAAGCAGTATCCTACAATGCATCAGGACGGAATATCTCCTACAGAACGGGGCCATATAAGGTTGCTTCAGGGTATGAATCTGAAGCGAAGACTAAGAAGGGTGCAGGATATGAAGAAGCTGCTCGAAGTGAGGATGGAAGACGCTCATACCCTTCAAAATATGACTATGTCTAGTAGACTTTCTGGGCTTGATTTGCGTTATCTTTTATTTTTAACTTCAGAAGCAAAAAGTACATGCAAACAAAGCAGTTTGTAAATAGGATTGTGTTTTCTATCACATTTTCACTACTCTGAGGTTTTATCCTAGCTTGTTATGAGCATCGGTTTTGTTTGACTGCCTGCTAGTTTGCCTACCATAAGGAGGTCTATAAGAAAAGTAATGCCTTTTAATGCTCTCAGAGCTTGCTCATATTCTATGTATAAACTCTGATATCCAGGACCAGGATTATGCGTTGTGCCCTTTTCTAATTAATAGGGTAAAATTCCCATTTAATAATAGCCCAGATGTAAAAGAGATGTTACCCCATTGATTTCTTCCCTTTGATCAGATTTTCATGCAATTTTGCAATGTCACCCCCTACTTTCTCAGAGCCTGGAGAGATGGAATAGTATCTTGTGACCTCAGTGTTCTCCAGTCATCAGAAAAAAACAGTGTTTTGTTGAAATGATGGCGTACTCGAATCTGGTTTTGACACTTGAGGTTTTGGCTTTTGTATGGTTTTGTGTTTCTTGTTTGTTTGTTTGTTTTTGTTTGTTTTGTTTTTTTATTGTTTTGGTTTTTTTAGCAGGTTGAAAAGCAAAAATTATAATGTAGTAGTCTGCTATATTACTTTGCTGTGTATTTATATTCAGTTGTATCCCTCTGGCTGTGGTAAATGCTTACAGACCCCATAGTCATGGCATTTTTCCTCCCTGGTGACTCTTTCTACTCAGATACACCTTTGCTTTGCTGGTTGTACTACAATGCTGATCTGCTGTGATATTTAATCTGATTTATGTTGCTTAGACATTTGCTATAACCTGTGATACCAAAGTGTATTTATTTCTTCTGATCTCTCCAGGGAATATGTATAATCCATTGTTATTCTTATGCTAGATATTTGCTGTAATAGCTGAAAACCTCTGTGTGTGACCAGTGTTCCTGCAGATGTCATCTTTAATGAAGCCAGAAGAATTTCTCATTTAGAATTAATTAGAGTTACATTTGGAGCAGAAATCCCAGGGAGCATTAGATGTGTAACTCCACACTGACATCAAGACTTTCTTGTGTTAATTCTTCCCCCAGTGATATGAAGATTAACTCCTTAGTGGGACATTGCCTCTTCTAGTCAATCCATCAGAGAGATAGTTTATTTGAAGGGGTCACAGGAAGAAACACAAGAGCTTATATGGGAAGGAAGAACCGAGTGCCTTTAGCATGTCCTCCCTTGTAGCTCCCAATTAGTTCTTGGTGAAGTTCTGAAAAGTGTCTATGAGGAGAGCAAAGGGGTACTGAGGGATAGGATGGAGAGAAAGAAGAGGTCCAAAATCTCCAAAGCAGCAATTTGATAGATATCTGCAGTAGGTTTTAGTCCCAATTGTAATAATTATATGTCCTCTGCAGGAGTTCGTTGTCAAAATTGTTTTGGTGAAATGCTGATAATCCCTTGAACGGTTTCATGTTCTGGAGGAATCAGAGGTAAAGCTGAACCTTTGGTAGGTCAAGCTGCCAGTCTAGCTGGCATCTCTGGTGGCTTGTATGAATAAGGGGGGGGCACACTGTCTCATTGAACACCAGTGCTTTCAGTGAGGGTGAACACAAACCATACCAGCTCTCCATAACCATCACCTCTCTATAACCCACACAAGCCATACCAGCTCTCCATAACCATCAGCTCTCCAGATCCACTAAGACGCGCATCTCCAGAGCAGGTCCAGGAGATGTGAATTGGCTGCACTTCAGGCAGGTCAGTGAGTAGAGAATGTAATGCCTGGTAAGGTGCAGCACCAGTGGCTGATAGGTGGAGGAGATGGCCATCATGGTGAGAAGAGTTTTCATTCAACAGAAACTCTTGGTCCCATCTCAGGCTGGATGTTGGCTCCTGCTGCCAACATGTGGAAATCTCTGCTGGATATCGGTGCTGACTCTCCCTTTCATGTTAGCAAAAGACTTGTCTTAAGGATCTGTTTTTAAAGGAGAACAGTTTAGCTTTGCAGAGGTAAATCCTGTCCTATTTTTAAAACACTGATATTCTGCACAATGGTTTTGTCCCCATCTCTCAGTAGAGATGTAGCTTTTCTGTTTTTTTTCTGCATGCTGGATTTATTTCTTTGTTATATTTTTCTTTTTTACATTAATATTAAAACTGAAAAAGTCTTTAAGACCAAAATCACTGTTTTCTTTTGTTCTTTCCTTGTCACAAGCAGCAGCTATTGACCTTCCTGCTCTACTAAAGTCACCCCAGCTTTGGGTTCTGCAGGTTCTTGGGAGCAGTATACGCAAGTATGTGTGGTTGAGATAAAAAACAGAAGACGATTATTTTTTCTTCTTTTTGAGACATAGTTCTATGCTGAGAAAAGATATCAGAAAAGCAGATGAATAAGCATCAGGGGACCCCAACCCACTGATGCAATGAAATCAGTAGTCCTTGCTGAGACCCTGGGCTTGCTGAGGAATGCAGTTCAGCAAGTGCATGGCTCTTTTAGGGTTTGAGGCCACTTTGGTCAAGCCAACATCGACCTGATTTTTAAGGTAGCAATTAAATGCTTGTTAAATACTTCATTGTTCTTAGGAGGGCAGAAAAATTGCTGGTATGCTCTCTTGTCAGCCTCCACTGAAAAGGAGCTGAAAAGCACAGGAATGTTTAATTTAGATAGGAGACACATAAGTGGTGGTTAGGTAAGGGTACACAGAGTAATGAAAAATACAGAAAAAACACCCAGAAAAAATTGAAATCAGGTTTCCAACTGCATTGGAACAAAAAAGGATGCATGCATAAAATCACAAGTAAGCACCTTTGAAAGTTATATTTTATTTTACGCAACATAAATACTCTGACAAACTCACCGAGTCAGCTATCTCTCTGTTTCACTTTGATGTGTGCAAGTGTGTAGATGACAAGATTGCAGGCAGGAGCATTATGGAGGATGGCAGAGAGCTGAAACGGAGCTGTAACAGGAATTCTTGCCCTCAGTTGATTTCAGATCTTCCAATATCAGTTTTTATTTCTTTACCTCTGTCAAAATCCTGCAGTATTAAAAATATAATGCAGTGAACTTTACTGAAAAAAAATTTAAAAAAATCAAATTCCAAAGCAGAGAATAATTTATGAGCCTGTTTGCAGTACAACACCACCTGATATTACAGCTGCTCCCCTCTGTTTGTGGCCATAATGGACCTTATCTTGTGGTGAGTAGTACCATGAGCGATGTGCATCGTGCACGGGGGGAATGACAGGGTGGGGAGAAGCAGCATCTACAGCCATGGAGCAGAAAAGCACTTGGTGTTTCCCTATCTTGGGACATGGGCCTGAATATCCCCTTTTCAACTGCACTGATCTGCGATATGAAAACCCTGAAGCTGAAACCAACAGCTTAGGGAAAGTTCTGGGTCTTTACTGAAACCCAAATTCCCTTTTCCAGGCTTTTTTCTGAAGCCCTGCTGGCCAAAAAAATATGCAGATGCCCTAATAACTTATTGGGCTTTAGGAAAGAAGATGCAAAAGCCCCAGAGGATGACTCAGCATTGTCTTGGAGACAGCTTATTGTGTCCCAGTGCTGTTATGTCCAAATGCCACATGCAAAGGACACAAAAAATCCCATGCCACATCCACGGTCTAAGGTGCTAAGGTCCAGCTGCATAGGGAGGGGGATACCCAGTCTATATGCTGGCCTCAGGATCATCCTGGGGTCACTCACCCAAAACAGCCTCTGCACCCTATGCTATGCACTGCAGGGAGGCATTTAGGAATGAATTTAGGCTCAGAAACTCAGCATTGCATACATAAGTGTGCTGCTCAAAGGAGCAGCATGCTGCTCTCACTGGGTCACCCCCAGGCAAAAACTCCTGGAGGGTGCATTGCCCTTCCAAGGCATGCTGACAAATACCATCTTGCTTTGCTGTCTGGATGGAGTTTTGGTGGAGCAATTCAGTATTTGCTGGGCTCTACTAGGCTTGCTGGTTTGACCCATCACAAAGAAGCAGGAGGTTTGTGCCTCTAGAATTCTTCAGCTGAGTAAAACCTGGAAATAATTATTGGAACCCCAATACAGAGATCTCTTGGCCCCATGAATAAGTCCACTATTTTCTCCCCCTGTTGCTGATGGTGAGGAAGGAAATATCCTTCCCCTCCAATCAATTATTTTGCCTTTATTGATAATAAACTGTGGGGCAAAGGATGCATTTGATAGCTCTTACAGGGCCAAGGGAGATGAGTCAGGAAAACTGTGACTGGTGATGCATGTGGGTGCACGCAGAAATCGGTTTGTTTCCATAAATTTGATTGTCTTCTGAAAAACGTATATCCTGTTCCAGAGGAGCTTATTTAATATAGGCTTGTCTATTAGAGCAAGTTCTGAAAAGGCTGTGTGTATTATCTGCCTGAAGAGCTCTATATAGATTCTTTCTGAGCTTCTGCAACATTTACAAGTATGTAAGAGCAAAGTAGATTTGTGTGGACTTTGACCAAGGGAAGCAAAGACATGTATCTGAAGCTACATTTGGACTATGTGATAAGAACTCTCCTGAAATCTATATGCAATTAAAAGCCCACTCTTCCTTCCTATAGTGACAAGGTTATTGCTTTTATATGGCTGAGCAGAGATGAATGAGCCTACAGATTAATAACACTAAGATTTATGACACTGTCCTTGCCCCAAATATTATAGGAGAATAGCTCTCTGGGTGAGATATTTTAGCTGAATAAATTTGACGTGATTTTTCTTTTTTTTTTTTCAGCTTGGTATTATTTGGGAAAGTTGCACTGCATTCAGGGACCGTTAGTGCTGTGGTTTGAATATCTAGTAATCGTCCAATATATATCCATGCTTTATAGAACTATTACCAATAACTACAGCCCCACGAAGACGAATGTCATTAAGAAAGACAAAACACAAAGTATGGTATTTTAAAGACCATGAAACTCTAATGGCATTAAATTCTTGTCAAGAGCCTGACCAGTGATTTCAGTGTAGCTGTGCTGGTTTGTCCCCATGAGAAGAGAGTCATGCCTATGCCCCATGGATGTCCTAAATGGTATCTACAGGCTGGAAGCTAGTTGTGCTGGCATCAGCTGCTATAATGTTTATAAAACCACCCCTTCAATTTGTCATGTCAGTGGAAAAGTCCCTTTTGCAGAGGGAAATCCTGATATGCATGGTTTCTCCTTCATTAAACTGGCTAGTTCTTTATCTTGCTACCTCTGAACTTGTTTTTCTGTTCCCAAGGACTCAAGAGAGGATGAAGACAAAGGAGTCACTTCTAGTAGCAGAATTCAGGTGCCACCAATTGGTGAAGACCATGGAAGACCCTCCACGCTGAACTTGAAGACAAGGTTGAAAAGTTAAGAGGAAAACAAAAACCTGCAGGAATTTAAGGGGAGCAGTTTGAGCATGGAAGGGATGGAGTTACGTACCTAGATGGGGTATGCAGGTCAGGTCAGGGGTGAGGATTGGAAAGATAAAGCTGTGCTCAGGAAAAAAAATGGAGAGTGGACAAGCCCTGCTCCTCCAAATCATGCCATGATCCTGGGGTTGCGTCTTCCATCATTTAACAAAACTTGAAGGGTATTTTTAGCTTTTCAGGAAAAGCCTCTGGGTGTGCAGAGGATGGGCAAGTGTGCTCCAGTCCATGGACCAAACCTGCTTCACTACCCATGAACAAGAAGCAGGTTGGTGGGCTGGATATGACCCAAGGCACAGGCATGAAGACTTGAGAGGTAAGGGGATGTGTTATCAGGCTTTGAGAAGCACTGGGAAGCATGAGGGCAGGGTGCCTGTGATTTGCCTGCTTTTGCTGCTAAGTCATGCTGTCTTGTTGTATTGCAGCATCCTCACAGGTTGATGGAAATGAATTTTGGAGGCAGCTCTTGTTCCATTGTTTTTTTCCTGTGGGAGAAGCCAAGTTTGTTTCCTTTATTCAGTCACAAAGAAATCTTTGGATGCCCATCTGCCTATTTAACCTCAGCTGCAAGTGGGAGTCCCCACTTGCACTTCTGACTTTTTTTCCCACTGTGCTTTCTGCTGGTTTTGTTTTATTCTGCTTTGTTTTGCATTCATGGTGCAGTAATCCACTTGATTGGGGAGCACCTCTGCTGCTCTCCACTGGTTTGGTATCATGCAGCCCAGCAGTGACAGCAGTGTGGTCCAATTTGATGTCATCAAAAAAAGTATCCTAAAAAGGAGTACACAAGCATTTTCTTTATCTCAGAAGGAGTCCATAAAACAACAGGGGAAAAAAATTGAAAAATATAAAAAAATTGAAAAAATATTGAAAAAAAATGTTTTTCTTTTCTGGACAAGGCACACTGATGATGGAGCTCATCTCAGTTGCTCCTCCCTTTCATCTTCTCTTCCCAGAGCTCATCACCTGTGATAACCCAAGGTGAACCTTTAGTCTCTTCCATGTCCACTTCACATTCTCTGCTATGTGGCTTTGTCTGTGTCTATATTTATTTAGTTGCAAGAGTATGTGTGTCACCTTTTTTTTCTCAGCTATTTTTGGAGTTTCCAAACTCAGGGGACACTTTTACCCCACCTTTCTGCCACCATCTGGATTTGGTGTTGCATGCATGAAGCTCACTGCAATGACTCAGAAGCGCCTCAGGCATGAAAACTGTTGGTAAAACAAAAGTAAGAGCAATTCATGCACTGGTCAGCAGTGGAATATGTACAGGAACAGCAAAAGCAGCCAGACCTGGAGCTGGCAGGGTTTGATCAGCAGCCACCAGAATGGGTGTGATTTAGACTTCAGTGCTGGGCAGGACACCTGCCTTGGCACCGAATTTGCCAAGTAGTCAAGGCAAAAGAGCTTCTGCTTTCAGCCTTTTCACCACCTGTTTGCTGGTATGAGCAGAAATTTCTTTCCCCATTGGTTTGGGAAAACATCCCTCCTTTATTTAATTCATTAAAAGCAGCGTTTGTTATGCTCAACACTCACCAAAAAGAACAGCCATTAAATTAAGCATGAAGTAACACATCCGGCAATAACACTGTAAGCAACAAAAAAGCACAAGCCAGGTATAGTTCTTAAAACTTGAAGTATTAAAATGGAAGATAATTATTTTCAAGGGATGGAACTAAAGATCCATGGCCTATGGGTGCATATAAGCACACAGGTGAGAGAATGTACCAGGAGACATGGGAATTTGCAAAAATATGGGAAGGAAATGGGGTCTGGATGTTGGCAAATAGTGTGCTGAAATCATGTTAATACACAGTGTTCTGCTTAGCTCTGGTTGGGCTTTCTGCTCCCCAGCATTAAAACACACATGCAAATGTTAGAAATAGGGAATAGTAGAAGTCTGAATCGGCAGTAGAATGGGTTAGAAAAGAGAAGATAAAATGAGAAGTGACAGTTTTTCTGTTGTGTTTTCCAAAATGTCAGACTTTTAAGTGATCAGGATCATAAATGCATTCTTCCAAACATACAAAATACAGAGAGGATTAGGAAAATCAAGTGAATCTACATGGGCACTATCAGGAGAGTTTAGCATACGTGGTCATTTTTACAGTGCAAAATATTATCCTTTTGGCTGGTGTTTCCGTCTATTCAAGAAGGAAAGGAAGAAGGAATCAGCAACTTGTGGTTTGTTACTCTGTCTGTCCAAGTGCATTTAGGCTAGATTACTCCTAAAGCAGAAAATAAAACCCTTTTCATCACCCTCAAAGGGCACCAGCAAAGAGAGATGCAGCAGGAAGGAAAGCTGCTTTCTCCCCTTCCTGACTCTGTTTTCTGGATTGCTTCAAAGAATAAAAAAGCCACAAACAAGTGCTAGGCTGTGTCTGGTGCGGAGAGTTGGACCCAGCCTGTGGGATGCAAAGCTCATGGCTTTTGGGGCTCCAAAAACCTCATGACACTGTCAGACATTGTGTTACTGCTTACTGTGCATGATGAAGGGAGAGCAGAAATCACTGCTTTTCAGATCACGCAGCATTTGTCCTCCTTGCTACGACCCACAGTGGCTCCCCAGGGACTACACAACTCCTTGTGCTGTCTAGGAAAGCCTCAATATTGGGATATTCCTCGAACGAGGAGCAGCCCTGGGAAGGCTGCAAAGCAGCTCCTGCCCGTTTCTGGTCTTGTGGCACCATCCAGTGGCTGCTAGAAAAGTATTGTCACTTCCTCGTCGCCGCGTGTTGCCCCCTTGCAGCCCGGCTCTGCGGGGCCCTGAGTAGTTCCAAAAAATCAGTGGTGGCTTGGCCAGGAAAGAAGGCTTTTTTTTCCCCTTAAAAAAAGCAATTTGATTCTGACACTGTCCTGGGTTCAGCATCAGCAGTCATTTTTCTCCTTCTTAGTAGCTGGTGCAGTGCTGTGTTTTTGACTTTCGGCCTGGGTGATATAAGGAAAACAAGTGTCAGGAAAACATAGGGTTAAAACACATTTAATTTAACTAATGTCTAAGATATAATAAGGTTTGTGTTGTAGGTCTGTGGTGCAATAACAGAATTTAGTAGTCTTACCAACAAGAGTGAATTATTTCTTTTCATCCTTCTAATGAGTGAATTCTTTCTTACCATCCTTCTAATTTATCAGTTAGTTTGGAGGCAGTGACACTTGAACATCTGCTAGCTTATGATACTCCTTGTCTGCCCATCCTGTCCTGCTTGCAATACATTTTATATGAAGGTCACAGTGCTCTAAATCTTTGCCAGCTCTCAGAAACTTGCAGATACGGCTGGTTTCAGCTAATAGTGAATTACTGGGGCATCCAAATGCGCCAAAGGTGAAAAGTGCACCCTGAGGAAGACTGCTTACTTCAGCTTGAAGAACCCTGTCTATGACCATCTGAGGGCAGTGCACAAGCGGCAAAAGGGAGGAGACTTATGATAATGAGTACCTAAACTAATTGTAATATCCCTGTCACTCTCTTGGAACCTGATGAATATGTATGTTTGTGAGTATTAAATATCTGCTTACTTAACCCCTAGGGATGCAAGTTTGGAGGAGTGATCCCCCTTGCACCTGGGCCTGTAATAAACATACCTGCTTTATAACTCTCTCTCTTTCAGTTTTAGAGTCAGTTTCCATGCTTAACGGGAACAGTGCTGATAACACCAATGTTTTTAGTTACAGCTTAAAATGTTTTGGTCCGACCAAGGACTTTCTGAGTCTCATACTCTGCCAGGGAGGAGGGGAAGCCGGGAGGGAGCAGAGGCAGGACACCTGACCCAAACTGACCAAAGAGGTATTCCATACCACAGTATGTCATGCCCAGGATGTAAAAGTGGAGAGCAGGGACCCAGAAGGCTGGGGTTCGTTGCTGGGTTGGGCTGGGTATCGGGTGGTGAGTAGTTGTATTCTTTTCCCTTGTATTTCTCTTGTATTATTATTGGTGGTAGCAGTAGTGATTTATGTTATACCTTAGTTACTAAACTGTTCTTATCTCAAACTGTGGGAGTGGCATTCTTTTGATTCTTCTCCCCATTTTCCCCCCTCCCCCTTGAGTGGGGGGGAAGAAAGAGGGGGAGTGATTCTCTGGCTCTTGCTCTTTTGCTCTCAATTATGTGAATCCTGATCTGTCCCTCTACAAAGAGAGTGAGTAGACAAATGTTTGCTGAGGTGAGTAGCACTAGAAAGGATGCTTTCAACATCAGAACAAGAGGAAACACAGTGTCCAGAAGCCTCAGTTCTGAGTGGCAAGAACTACCAAGGGAGCCTCAACCAAGCCAAGTGCAAGGTCCTACAGCTGGGTAGGAGCAATCCCAGGCACAGCTACAGGTTGGGCAGAGAAGAGGTTTAGAGCAGCCCTGCACAGAAGGACTGGGGGGTGTTGGTCCTTGAGAAACTGAACATGAGCCAGCTTCAGTGTGAGCTCACAGCCCAGAAAGCCAATTGTATCCTGGGCTTCATCAAAAGGAGTGTGACCAGCAGGTCCAGGAAGGTGATCCTGCCCCTCTACTCTGCTCCCGTGAGACCTCACTTGGAGTATTGTGTGCAGTTCTGGTGTCTTCAACATAAAAAGAACATGGAACCATTGAAGGTGATAAGAAATTGTCCCCGTGGCCATTTGCACAAGATACCTGGAGTTTCTTGGTGGACTGGCCAGTGCTGGGGGATGCTGAGCTCCCAGCTCTGAAGTGTTTCACCCTGCTGGGCTGTCCCTGTGCCACTGCATCCAGGCATCTCTCCAAAAGTCTCACCATCCTGGACGTGGCTGTCCCTATGCAGGGCAGAGCCGGTTAAACAGGGAGCACCGAGGCAAGGTAATGGCACAGGTGGGTGAGAAGGGAGGGGACCATCAGGCACTCCAGAGTGAGCTGCTTTCTAAATAGCTTAAACTCACTAGCACTGCCTGGATCCATCCCAATGGAACTGTTTCAGGAAGCAAATGCTTTGTGCATAGGATAAACCATGGGGGGGGGATGTTCCCCCCCTGAGCAAGCACTGGATGAATAACACCCCTGTGTGAGAGTGGATGCTGGAGGAAACCTTCACACATGCAGCTCAGGTTAGTGGTGTGTGACACAGCACCAACATCTCTTTTTTGGCCGAGGACACACCACAGCCACATGTAAAGAATACTTGCTGATGTCTGGTTAATGCATAGGTGAGAGGTGCCTGCCACTGCTCTGCAACTCCCTAAGAAGCCACAGGACAGCCCTCACATCATCTCCTGACACATGGTTTACAACAGGTTTTACTACAGCCAACTGTTAAAACAAGATTTCCTTCTTATGTTTGTCAGCCCTTTGGGTCTTGTGGGGTTCCCTGCATCCTCTAGACAGTCTGACTTCCCTCTCTGCAAAGGATGAGATGCAGATTTACTGTGCTCTAGGAAAAAAGGGCTAATACCAATGCCTGAAGGGGGTTTTTGTCACTACAAAGGCATACAGTGACAGGAAAAGGGGTAATGGCTTTAAGCTGAAAGAGGGGAGATTTAGATCAGACATTATGAAGGAATTCTTCTCTGTGAGGGTGATGAGGCCCTGGCACAGGTTGCCCAGAGAAGCTGTGGCTGCCACATCCCTGCTAGTGTTAAAGGCCAGGTTGGATGGGGCTTGGAGCAACCCGTGGAAGGTGTCCCTGCCCATGCTTAGTGGTGGAAACTGATGAGCTCTAAGGTTTCTTCCGACCCAAACCATCATAGGATCCTATAAAATACCCTGGCAGGGTCAGGCACAAAATTTGCTGATAGACAAAGTCATCAGTGCCCTGTTGCCTGGCTGGGTAGGGTGCAGTACAACTTGTTCCACCTCAGCCCCAGGATGAAGGTGACACTGTGGCACTGATGGTACTAACCTGAGCTGTTCCCACCCTTTCACTGACCCACAGCAGATGCTACAAGAGCAGGCAGTACCTGAACCAGCTGTTTCCTCCAGTGAGTCTAGGTCTGACCCATCAGAGTCAGTTTCATCACCTGGCACCACTGCAGAGAGCGCTGGCTTCACGGCGGACAGGCTGAGCTGCTTCTTTCTCAGCATCACTTCTGAGCTGGAATATAGATGGGCCAGATATGGAGTTGCTTCGGCACCCCTCTTCCCCACTCCTGAAGCAGAGACAAGGAAGCTCTGTGATGTTCTAGGCTATGATCCAGCCCTGAGGAGGGCACCCTATGGAGGAACCTCATGGTCCCCATGAACTTGGACAGGTCCATCACACCCACTGACTGCAAACATATTGCTACTAGCATCTCAACAAATACACTCATACTTTGCCTCTGTTTGCTATTGCTTTGCTTGAGTTTAAAATCTCAATCTGGCTTTCTCTTGCTCTTGCAGCAAATATGTAAATTCTTTTCCTCACCTGCTTTTGGTCCCAGATGAGCTCCCCTTCTCTGCTGCCAACTCATATCCTCTTACAGTGTTTCTTCTGTGCATTGTCTGCAAGCTTGTATTTTACATTTTTACTATTTTTGCTCCAAAACCCTAGGAGAATTTGTTCATCCCCTTGCACAGGTTTTAGGAGGGGAAGAAGGAGCCAAACACTGGAGGGAAATGCCCTGTGTTTGTCTCCAGCACCATGTGGTGAGTACAAGCCCACAGGTCTGACTTTGCTGAGTTGTTTGAGTTAGCCTATACAAGCAGGGAGACTCCAGTTTGTTTCCAAACAAAACCCTCTGTGGTGGTACATCACCCATCACTCAGCACTTCCCAAAGGTGCTGCTGTTTGGGAAACATGCAGCATACTTAGGGCCAGATTTACAGTCCTCAGTCATTGCCTGCCTGGGCATCAAAAGGATATGATGGGACTCACCTCTGACATGGGACAACTCGGTGGGGTCTGCTGGTCCCTGTGGTTCCCCAAGGAGTCCTTGAGGAGCTGTGCATGGAGAGGGTTCTGCTCCAAGCCACAGGATGGGGGATGACTGCAGCTGGTATAGTCATGGGCTTTGACCCACAAATGGACCTGGGGGTCTTCAGGCTTTGAGCTGGAAAGCAATATTGAGAGCAGGGAGAATCATCACCCATCTCCTGGTAGTCCTGTAGGCTGCCCTTGGAGGAGCCATGCAGCCCACCCAACTGTATAGAAAAAGAGGGCAAAAGGGATTTGCAAGCATTACCAGAATTGTATTTCACTGTGCTGGGATTTTTGGTGACAGCTGATGTTTTTTCCTGCATATATCAGAACAACCCATATAGGTCAATATGCAGAGAGCAATTGCAGGGACTTGCATCACCCTAAATGCCTTTTCCTGCTCTTCTCTGTCTTGTTGCCCCACTGGGCAAGAAGACAGCTTCCCATGGCCATCAGTGGGTGGCAACAGATCCCCACGGTTGGTATCTAGAGAGAACAGGAGGTCACTGTACCTGGGTTGTCAGAGAGCTGCTGAGGCAAAGCCCTGCTGGGCTTCTTGCATTGCCTAACTTTCTTCATCAGTGCTTGGACCAACTCATCCCTCATGGGGAGGAGACCAGGAAATTTCACAGCCTTCTGTTGCTGCTGAAGCCTCACCAGAGCCTGGAGTCTTTTGTAGGTCCGAGTGGAGATCCCCTTTGCAACCTAAAAGAGGGCAGCTGAGGAGCCTGGCATTGTCCTCCCACAGCACCGGGTGGTGAAACAAAACCTTGGCAGCATTTACCCATATCTCAAGAGCATCCTGCAAGCTTCAAGCCCTGTCCAAAATGCAAGGAAGCTCTCACCAGCCCTGACACCCATCATTTCCCTGGCACAATGTATCCTATGCAAACAGCCCACATTTACAAAGCCCTCATCTGCTTTGGTAAAAGACTGCTGAAGAGTAAATCTCAGTTACTGTGGGCAATTTCTAGGCTACAGGGTAAATGCATGCAGCATTTTCTCTTGGCATGTATTTACAGCTCAAGGAGGTTTTGTGACCATGAATGTCCTGGGCTTCTAGAGGTCTATAATGATGAGAAGTAAAGGGTGAAGGGGGGTGTTTGTGAGTCTGGCTTTGGGCACCTCTGCTGCTTTAGATGCCACTGAATCAGTTCTCCCACATAACATGCTGGGGAAATGGGGGACCTGCCAGTGCTCCAGCCTATGTAAAATGAACCCAGGAATGAACTCCTTAAAAACACCTCCAGAAAACAATCACGCAGGAAGTCATTCAATCACTGCTTTGTTTTTGCGTCTTCAGGACCTAAACCCAGAGATGCTGCCTTGCTCAGAAACATCGGTTGATGAATTAATGTGGATCCCTGCTGCCTGCCAGCTTCCTGCCCTTGCACCGACTCTGCAAGGTGCTAGGTGGTGGTGTTGCATTGCCAGGAGCTCGGGAAAGAGGTACTATTTAATATGCTTGGCATGAAAAGTACTCGGACAGTGAAAGTCCCCTTGAAATCCCCATGATAGGGGCTGCTGTGGCCTCAAACAACCTCCTTCCCTAGAAGAGAGGGAGGCCTGGGTAATTTAGCATATGAAAGGCTGCTTGTGAGAAAGATTTGCTGGAGAGATACTAACAACCAGCCTCAGATGTGGGAGCATGGTGATTTATTCCCTGTGCTACAGTGTGATTCTGCCTCCACCTTCCCATTGGCCTCTCAGAGTGTCATTACTCCAGATGGGGATAACTTTTTTCTTCTGCTGCCTGTTAATATTTCAGTTCCTCCCCCCCCCCCCAATTAATCAGTTCAGAGCAGTGTTTGTGCTCCTGCACTGGGCTGGCACTGCAAAAGCTGGTGCTGAAAGGGTAGACTTACTCTCTTTACCCCCATGCTCTCCAGCTTTTCCTCCAGCACTTCTTCCAGGGTGCGGCGAAACTGCTTCAGGAGGTTTGGGTTTCTCCGCAGGGCTTTCAGCAGCCTGTGCTTCCCACCCTGGGTGGGCTCCTCATTGCCTGGAGTAAAGGTAAGGGGTGCTGGTACCAGTGCAGTGATGCACTGGCTGTGGGCTGGGAATGGGGAGAGTGGGAGGGATCCTTCTCTTTGCAGACATAGGTCGCACCAGTCCCAGAGCAAGCAACTGTCTGCTCTCAGCAAATGGCATCCCTCTTCAAAGGTGCAACTTTCTCCTCTAATTTGATTAATCCCTGTCCACAACTTCTCTAAAATCCCACCTATGGCCAAGTAGCTGCCTGGGACAGTTTTCCCATTGGCAGCAGGGCTGGTCATGGTGCTGTTGTAGTCTGTACAACTGAGAGGGGAACAGTAAGCTCACCACTTCTGCAGTCAGCCCACCACCTCATCACAGACAGCTTTGCACAGCACTGTTTGTTCTCCCTGCACAACACCTGAAGCCAAACACTGGTTTCATCCTGGTGCTCTCAGGATAAGGATGCTTCAAACCCTAGTACCCACCTGCTGACTCTTCATCAGCTTCTACTTTGGTCACCTCCTGGGTCACCACTGCAGGGAAGAAAGGAGACTGAGAGTCAAAGAGGAGCAGTGGCCCCAGCACAGAAGCAAGTGTTGATCACCACCTGCTATTTCCTGCATAGAAAGTATGGACACAAGTGTCCCTTTGGCTCAGGTCTGGCATCACCCCTTGGACAACATCTCCAAGGGAAAACCCAGGGTGCTTTCCCACCAAGGCTGCTAGTTGGATTATGTCAGTGGGCAAACAGCCATCTTCAGGGCTGGGGTCAGTGATGTACCCCTTGGGTATTTGCTAACAGCCATCCCTGGTTTATGTTTTCTAAGGCATGAGGAAGCTGAGAAGTCCCCACTTTCTTTCCCTGGCACTTGATTATAGAAACCCCAGACTGTAAAGATGAAACCACAACATGCCTCAGCTCCTTGTTTTTATGCAAATAGCCACTGGCTTAATTTTGAAGGAGGCAAGGTGAGCTGCTGTGAGTACTTGATTGAAATCTCATTTCTTCGGGGTATAGTTATAATGCAAGACCCACCCAAGAGACAAGTCAGTTTTGTGCAAGCAGCCAGAGCTATGGCATATGCTGCTGCAGCTGATCATCAAGGACCTGAAAGGTGTTCACTCCGTGAGAGGACATACAGCAAGCTCCCTGGAGGAGACTTCATGGCATGCTTTCATAGAGAGAGACAGAGAAGAAATTGTGGTCTGAAGGGCTGTTAGCTAGGAAAAGTTTAGATAGACACAAATTGATTCACTTTAAAAATGCAGTCATTACCTTCAGCTTTTCCTGCAGAGAGCAGCTTGAGCTGTAAAGAAATAGACTGGGCATCATTCAAAGATAATTTCTTTGTCTATAATTTTGGGTAATTTTTCCTCTCTCTGCAAAGTATTATCATTAAATGCATTCAAAAAAGCAGCAGAAAGTAGCAAGAGCTTGAAGTGGGCACATGCACTCCCCAAGAGCTATTCCCCTTAAGGAGACCGTACCTGTAAGAGGTCAGCTTAGGGACTTTCCCTTCCATAATATGATCACTAGCATATCAGATGCCATTCTGTTATATATATGTGTTATCCACAGATCTGATGCAGTTGCAATGCAAAATCTTGCTCTTGTGACCTACACCCTGGTGGGCATAACTTACACCAATGATACTCATGTCATGTTTCATGTTTAATGAGTGCAAAAATAGCCAAATGTAACAGAGCATTACAGAATGGGGCTGAAATTAGACTTTGTTTTGATTCAGCAAATGTCTTAAGGTTGCTTAGAGTTAAATATCTACTTAAACCTTCCTGATAAACCAAGGCCTAGTTCTTTTTTATTTTCACTTGCCTTTTTCTCCTGGGACTTGGTGAGTCTGGGCTGCTCCATGAGACGGGTGCTAAGGGTATCCATTTGCTGAGGGACATGGTCCATAACTGCCCACTGGTCCTGAAATGGGGCATCACAGGGTATCTTGTTCTTTTTCTTCAATTAAAAGGGGCAAAGAATTAACAAGAAGACTTGAACATAGTAAAAATAGGTTTGGAGCTGCGTCTTCCCTTCACCAGCAAGGGCAGCTCTCTGGATTTTTATTCATTATTAAGATGCCTTCCAAAAGACAGATCTGGCTTTGCAGATGAGGTATGACCACCTTCAAAGTCTGCTGGTGGCAAGCTCGTATCTTCTTATCAGCTGTGACAGGATGTAGCTTTGGTCACTGAATTTCTTTTATTCTTTCCCTTTCATAACATAGCTTTGAATTCCAGCCAAGGCTCATTGAAAGTGTGTAGCCCTGCTTTTACTACCTACCACTTACTGTGGCAATCTGCAGAGAGAGCATCTCCAGTTCATCTGGAAAGACCTAACATTTCTCTATTGGAACCATAAAGGAAATGAGGCCTTTTTTGAGTGCTTGGAAGCTCCCAAGGACACCTGGTACCTGTCTAGACCTCCTGTATGTTCTTCCTGTGCAAGTCCTTCAGTGCCTACCTCTGCTCTGCCCTCTGTCAAACTAAACCCATGGGCTTTTCCCTCTTTGCCTTGTGGACTGGGGCATCCATACTCAGAGAAATTCAGCTTCCCTTTGGGTATTGAAAGAAAGTTGGCACCATAACAGCGGTGCTGTTCCTAACTCATTCCATGCTCAGGGGTACCATACGCAGTAAAGGCTTCTTCAGAACTTTTTAAACATTCAGAAGGAGGCTGATTGCTCCTATTTATGTAAATAAATGTATTTTGTTTATTTAAGTGCTTTTCCATATGGTGAACTTCTGCAGTGCTCTGGTGAAGATGGGTTTCCCTGCAATAAGCAAGACTGACCTGGGACTGTGACATGAAATCTGCACCCTTCAGGACCCATTTCTGGACTCAGACTGTCCATATTCTACACCTGTGTGAGGCCATTGCTACCTGAACCTGAGCTAAGACCAGACAAAGGAGATGCACAGAGGTGCACGGATGCGGGTTCCTCTCCATCCAAATGCACCTCCTGGGATGTGCAGTAGGGGTAAGGACACAGGTATAGCCCTACTCACATGCGCCACCCTCTTCTCCCATTCTGTGGAACCTGATGACTGCCACCATGCCTCCTCGGTGTCATCATCCCGCAGGGTCCCCAGATTAGACTCCAACACCTCTCTGGCACAAAGCTCCTGCAGTTTCTGGAGTGAGGGAGAAGAAGGAGCTGAGTGTTGCACAGGAGGGTTCACATTCTTCTTGGGGAACCCAGCCTTGGCCAGCCACTGCTTCTGACCCCAAAGTGCTTGTGTACCCCAGGAACTAAGAAATGAGGCCTCTTGGGGATGTGAACCTGTGATGCCACCTAGACCAGATGAAACAGAAGGCTTGGATGTCCCCTTGCCTGCTTGTGCTTGCTTACCCCTTCCATGGCACTGCTCCTGCTGTCCATGTCTTTGAATGCTATGAGGAAGAGCTGCTTCAGGCCATCTATCTCTTCATGCAGCTTTGTCCTCTCCTCCTCTTTCCACCTTTCCAAATATTTCCTGCCCTTCTCTTCCTGCTGGCGAGCTCTCTCTGTTTCCTAAAAGGAGTGGAAAAATCAGGGCAAGACATGTCTTGGCTGCAGAGCAGAAGTACCAAAGGCTGGAGCTTCTGCCCTGGTGTCTGTGTGATGAGCACCAATGTTCTCATTACTCCCATTGCTGCTCAAAGCCTGCCAGCCCACCAAGGGGAGTTGGAGGCAGTACAGCCTCCTGGGCAGGTAAGCTTACACTGTCCTTATTTCCATGTGACATTTTCCCTAGGAACTGGGGGGAAGGGAGCAAATTTTCTGAATAAATAAATGCAAGACCCACCAATAAATATTTTGCAGCAGCTTTTTCACCTGTGATTTAAAAATATCCTGCATTTCATCACTTCTCTTCCCACCCCATCTTTTACAGACAGGCAGCAGTGCCCTTGCCCCATACCTGCTCCCTGTGCAGCTTCCCCACTTCCCTCTCTGCTTCCAGCTGCTGCTGCATCTCCCTCAATTTTGCCTTCAGCTCCTCCACCTCATCCTCCATTTGCTCCACCTGTTTCATCTTCCTTCTCTCTGCAAAGCTCAGGGAAACAGATATGCTGTGAGCAAGAGTGTGATCTGTCAGCTCCTACTGGGGTTTTGGTTTGGGTTAGGTGGAGAATGCTACTGAAGCAGTATAGGGTTTCAGGGTGGAGAAGCAGATAGCTGAGTTGCAGGAGTGACCATGACAAATGTGGCCGTGTGGCCAGCAAATAGCAAAAGCAGCTTTTCTGTCTGCCAAGTTCAAGTGCTGGATGCAGCTGAAGCTGCAACAAGGCCCCTTGTCTCTCATACATCATGCTGCAGTTTTCAATGCGTTTTGCAAAGGAGCATTAATTTCTTGCCACAAAAGGGGCATGAGAAAGGTGAAGCCCTCTCCCATCCCAGCAGAACACTCCCAAACTCCCCAGAGGAGCTGTATCTCATGGAACATTTGGGTGTAGAAGATCCTTAGGGAAACCGAGGCACAGAGATGTAAATGCACAGCAGATTCGTTTTTCACTGTATGTCCTACCTGTGCTTGAGGGAAACGCAGTAAGCAAAAGTCATTCAGTCAATGCTCACAGAAATGCAGAAGAAAAGAGTTATAAGAAGTTATCTTTAACCTCCTATGGTCACTCTGGTTGGAAAACCTGCCTGGGAAAGTGAGAGGAGACTTTGTCCCAGTGCTCACCTTTCTCGGTGGTCTCTGTGTGCCGGCGCTGCACATGGGCTTGCAGGAAGGAGCTGTTCATGAAGGCTTTGTCACAGAGGTGGCACTGGAGAAGGGAAAAAGTTAGTGGAGGAGCTGTAATCTGCAGAAAAGGGCACTGCCCATGTCCCCTGCAAGGCAGACAAAGCTTTGCTGCTTTAGAGCAAAAAAGAGGACTTTAAGAGACACAGCAGTTGTGTTGGAAACACACAGATGGAGGGTATTAGGAGTTTCTTCTGTCTGAAACCAAAGGAGAAGGCAGAAGCCATGATGGCGCAGGAAAAATTGCTGGTTTCCCCAGCAGAGCAGTGCAATAAGGGGAAAAAAAGCATCACCAAGGCCCTGGTTATAATGGGGTCATTTGCTTGCAGGGATATTTAGGCTGTATGAATCTATATCACCTGGTCTGTGTGCTTTAACTTGCCAGGAGTGAGTGGATTGATTTGGTGACGTTAAAGCAGCAGACACAAAAGGCACATTGAGCAGGCTCCCTGCTGAAATGGTGGGAAAAGATGGGTGGGAGTTAAAAGCAAAGCCACGACCAATGCAGGAGCATCCAGAAATCTTTCATTGGAGGATGCTTAAAGTCTCCCTGGCACGAGGTATTCTACAGGACACAGGGATCTCCTGAGATCTCCCTATACAGACCTCTTCTTCATCCTGTGCAACTCTTGACTACCTGTAGTTGTCCCCTCTTGAAAGAAGAGTTTCCCTCTGCTGGTAGTGACTTTGCAATCTCCATGAAGGAGATGAACCAGCACCAGGGAAAGCAGCAGGGCCAAGGGAGAGCACCTTCTCTGAGGCCAAGGTGCAACCACAGCAAGCTACAAATACAGCATGCAAAAAAGAGCATCATGTATGGGGACTTGCTCTACACTCTTCACACCTTTCCATCACACACCTTGCAATAGACGTTGGGGCCAACTTGCAGAAGGGGTTCCTGCATGGCAAGCAACTTCTTCCACCTTCTGCTCTCCTCTTTTGACACTTGGAGCTGTACCGCCTGCTCTGCTGCCTGCTGCTGGGTGGAAGCCAGCTCTGCAGAGGCAGCTTCCAGGCGCTGGGTGTGCACAGCCAGGCTGGTCCCCAGACGCTCCTGGCAGTGCAGCAGGTACTCGATGTTCAGCTGGGCCATCCTGAGCACCTTGAGCAGGATGGGGTCTGCCGGCTGCCTGCAGTGGGGGCATCGTTCCCCATCCATGTTACAGAAGGTGATGTTGGCAATGTGCTCCTGCAGCACAGCCACGTCCACCTCCCGGGCCACCCGCTCCACATCAATGGCACTGAAACGACGCCAGTCCACACTGATCCGGCGGGGCTGGAAGTGGAAGGGGGGGATGTCCACAGGGATAGTGAACCCTGGGGATGCCCCCAGCATCCCAGCAGCCCCAGGCATGAGCCAGTGCAATGGGTGGTAAAAGTCTGTAGAAAAGTGCTGAAAAGCAAAAGGGATGGTTTGGTTAGGTTAGGGCTGCCCCCCCAGGTCCACAGCAGCCCCCACCAGCCTGCACACACCATGGGAACTGGGGAGAGGGTTGGAGCTTGCCTTATGTAGCAACAAACAAACCCTCTTCCTTTTGTATTCCCATCCCCGCTACCTACTGCCTTGCCAAATTCTGAAATATAGAAATCTTGCCACTTTGTTGACTCGCTGCTTTTGGTAAGAGAGACTTCTAAAACTGCCACACTGGAGCTCTTTACAATAACCCTTTCTGAATGAAGCTGTAAATGCCCACTGAGGGTACCTGTTTTAGGGAAACAGAATTAGCCTGTTTTGGAAACAGTACATGATGAAAACTGGACAGGCTTTAGTATCTCAACAGTCTGTTGCCTTCTGTGATGCCTTGCTCTGATCGAAACCTGAATCACTGCAAGAAGCCCTGTTTGTTCATTTTCCTAGTAGTGTCCTAACCAATAATTAAACAAATATAGTTACAATACCTAGTTTTAAACCTGTGAAATAGATCTATGTTGATCTTAGTCTCCTGACAGGGATTTGCTGCCGCTGTTACTATTTCCCCTCTGCTACACCCACCTGACACCTTTAAGATACTTCATTTTTTATTGCTGAAAGGCCACTTACCATATTTTTGGGTGCAGATGGGGTTCCCACACAGGCTGAGTGCCCCAGGACATTGAACAAAGCAGCCAGGGCTATGTTGGTTTATTGGTGTGTTGCTGGGTGTGCTGTGTACAATGGTAACAGGAGTCCCAGCCAACCTGCTGCTCTGCAGCATGCTTCCTGCCCATCCTGCAGCTTACTGCTGCACTTCTAAACAAACAAGGCCAGTCAACCCAAGGAGGTGCTGAGTAACTGTGTGCATGGTGCAAGAAAGCCAAGCTTTCCTAGGCTTTCCTCTGCTGACTCAGAGGAAGAAGGGGGCAGTGGTTATCTCTGCCTGTTCGCAGCAGGAAGAGCGCCCACACCAGCTTTTTCCTCCCTAATTTCAGTCCTCATAATGTTGTTTGCAAGTGGGAGGCTCCAAGTCTTCCACTTGCCAGCATTTCTCCAAGGCTCAGCCCTACCAGGCACACAGGGTGATGGTGGCATAAGCAGGGCTGAGCAAGGGCAAAGGGCTGTCAGGCTGAGCCAGCCTTCCATGGGTTTACCAACTGAGAGCTCAGCAGAGACACTTTTCATGATGCCTGCACATATGCTGGGATAAAATAACCCTGCTCTCAAGTTCTCTTGATGCTGGAGCAGTTGTAAGATTTCCCAGGAGTTATCTGGGGTTGCACAGGGTGGAGCTGCTTAATGCTGATACTGCAGCCAGTGATGTCTGCAAGCCAGTGAGCATTTTCCATCCCACAGGACTGTTTTTAACACCCCTACCCAGGGTTTTTGTTACACTCACTGCTGGGATTGCTTCATCTGCATGGTGCTTCCCATGTTCTTGCAGGGCTGGCTTGCTCAGTCCAGGTCAGAATCATTCAAACCTATTGCAGCTCTGCAAAGCTGTCTCTCATGGACACAGGGTTTTCTCCTGCCCTACATAAGCTCATTCACATCTCTGTTTGTCTCTAATCTACTTTGTCAGGTCGTCAGGTACCTTTTTGTCTCTAGTCTCATCACCAATGAGGGCTTCTCCCTGTTGCATGTAAATACTAGGGGCCAATGACTGCTCTGAACCAGTCTGGGCCAACCTAGGTGGCTCTTTTAAGCACTTTTTAGCTCTACACTAGTTTTACGGGACCCTCTCTTCTTTCTCAACCTTCTTTCTCATATTCCATTGCCTAAATATGACAGGAGACAGGAAAGCCTTAGTTTGAGGCTGCAGCTAACCTGGGAAGAGGTCACATACTAGTGCAGAC
Organism: Forpus xanthops; assembly: GCA_032466535.1. NCBI lineage: Eukaryota > Metazoa > Chordata > Aves > Psittaciformes > Psittacidae > Forpus > Forpus xanthops. Next base: position 45,586 of record JASSUY010048220.1, read on the forward strand.
AGAGCATGAAAGCCTCTGGGAACAGTTGTGGATAAGTGTGACAATGTAGTTAACCATAGTTTCCCTCTAGGGATTGCCCAGTTATTTTTCTTTTCTGGTGCCTACCCAAAACCACCAGCTTAGCAAGCCGCTTCCCTTCCAGGTTTGTGCAGCCAGCAAGCATCATTGTTGTTCCTGATGTGATATATATATACTGTAGCAGCACTACAGTGTCAAACAGCCCAACCCATTGCATCAGGCAAAGAGAAGTGTACATATATATACATGCGTTCATATATGCACGTGTGTGTGCCTGTGTGTGTCTGTGTGTTCAGGTTTAAATAGAGCCCTGACTCATAGCTGCGTGTTATGTATACCTCTTGGGCAATGATGCATGGCCCCTACAGGGAAGGTTTTGGTACATGAATTGACCTCTCCTAACAAAGGAGGGGTTTGCAGGCACCATTAATTAAAAATCATCTAACGATGTATTGTACCTCCAGGGCTGTGTTGCACAACTTCGTTAATATTAACGAGGACTTCAGGCACCAAACCAGCTGTGTTTCACCCAGCCCTCAATGCCAATCAATCACAGCAGTGCTGTGATTGCCCCATCTCCTCCTTCAGGTGCCTTTTCTTACAAAATGCTATATATATATGAGGTCTCAGGCACCATAACTTCAGCAGGAGGTTGGTTGGAGAGTAAAGCCACTGCATTAGGGAATCTGGGAAGCCAGCTCTGCAGTTTGTTTTTTTCCTCTTCAATCTGCCTTTGTGTAGGACAGTACTCTGCTGATGTAAAGCAGTAAAAGGTATTTTGATTTCCATGATGTAATGTAATGTCAGCTGGTGCAATGGAGCTGCTGGAAGAGCTGTCTTGATCACTCACAAGGGAAATGTTCGAGGTATTCCTTCACTAGGACTGAGATTTTTTCCACTGGGCAATAAAGATGACAGCCTTGAGGGGTACAGGTCCGTTATAGAGGGAGCAGCTTCTACCGCTCAACAGAGCTTAGAGGTGAAGGTGGTCACCTGCACTGTTTCCACTCCAACTTGCAGAAGACAGGTGAACCAAAGTGCTGAAAGAGCTGAGTCTCAGAAAATACAATGGGCTTTCATTTTCCAGGCTGAAAGATGGTGTGTTTTCCATCTTAGCTCATGGCTGCTGGCCAGGCTGTTGTGTGGTCGTCTGCTCTGCAAACCTTAGCTTTTGCAAGGGAAACTTCTCCTCATTCCCTTCTCTTCCCCCCCTTCCCACTGCCACCCTTGGGCTTTTCTCACCTTCCTGAACTCTTCAAGATCTTCTTTGCACTCTGAAAAGCCTAAAGGTGCCCCAAGTGCCAGCATCTCTCTGCTGACCTGGGAGCCTGCAGGCTTTGGGAGGCACCTTACCACAAAAGAGGGAGTTCTCAGGGGGCTTAAACTCACAATCTGCTTTAGCACCTTTCCCAGCTCCTCCAAGCCCTTTCCAAAATCAGCCATCACCTCCCTTTCTTTCTCGGCTTCCCTTTTTGCTGTAAGGTAAGCTCCTGGGGTTCATGTGGGGTGGGTGCAGGAGAAAACCCCCGTGCAAGACCTCTGGTGAGGTTGGCTGTGCTTGCTGCCATAAGCTGTGATTTGTTAGAATTCCTGGCAGTGCATGCAGGCAGGAGGGAGAAGTGGGAAGGGCTCAGACCTCATCTGAAAGGAGCCGCTACATAACACAGCAGAACCTCGGAAATACATCTTGCCTGATCTCATCTGCAAAGGGAGCTCCAGTGGGTCGGGTCTCTGTCTGGTCCCCAGCCCTGTCCCTGCCTTCCACGGACACAGCCAGTGTCTAGAGTAGGAAGCCTGGAGAGTTGAGCTGGGGGGGGGGGGGTAGGGCAGAAAAAGGCAAGTACTCACTTGTTGCTAAACTGAAGAGGGGTGAGGACCAGATCGCAGCTATGGCTGGGCACCGTGAGAAAGGCTGGGAGCAGTTGGGGGCTGTCCGAAGCCAAAACAGGAAGAACTTCATGAAGTCACTGGGTCGTGTATATGTGGCACTTAAGGATGTGGTTTTATGGTGGACTTGGCAGTGCTGGGTTAATGATTGGACTCAAATGATCTTATAGGTCTTTCCCAAGCTAAACAATTCTATTATGTGACTTTATAGGCTGAAAACTTTAATTCCTTCTCTGAATCCCCTCAGCCCAGGGAAGTCAGAGTCACAGGAGAAAAGCAGCTCCTGATGCCACAAGCAGGCAAACCCCCCTGTAATGGGATGTGGGGGGGAAGCTAAACCAGTGTGGATGGGACCAGGGTGTGAAATTGATGTCCCTGGGCTGAGCCATGACAGCTTCACCCTAGGAAAGGGAACAGCAAAGTACATATGCCCTTGTGTGCAGAGGGCTTTCTTCTCCCAATTAATCCTGCTGCCATTTCTAGATGCAGAATATAGGCTGCTGATTGCAGCATGCTCATTAGCTGCAGTGTTTACAGAAGATAGCATTGTGCAGATGGCAAACATTCCATGACGGGCAACTGATCCACCTCCGCCTTTCTGTTTCCGAGCTAAAAACAGCTGTTCAGACAGGCTCAGAAGAGATTTGCAAGCTGGCCTCCTTCATAATAGGGGGTTGGGTGGATCTGGAATTACCCTGGGAAAACCATAAATGCAGTGGGATGCATTGCCCTCCAGCAGGACGTGTCCTGTTGGGTTTAAGTACAGCTTGACAGAGGTCCAAGAGCTGTTGTACCTCATTTCCAGGGTAGTTGAACTCAATGTATTTCAGAGGGTGTTGGGAGCCCTGAAGGGCCATTCCTATCCTCTCTTGGTGCCTCAGCATCTCCCTTCCACGGGGGTATGTGACTCTGCAGCCCAAACTGATGTCAGAGGATGGGGCTGTGCAGCATCTGACTGTAGGGACCACAAATAAAACTGCAGGAGCCCAAACATTGCTAGAATGGGATTCATTTTCCAGGGACATGCAGGTGAAAGCAAACCCAGAGAAGTGGTGGTTTATTAACCATTTTATTTTCACTTGCACTAGTAAGGTCCCTCTCAAAAACGTAGGGTGAAAAGTTTGTGTGAGAAAAACACAGATTAATGAAAAGACAGGGGTTAGGGATTCTCTTCATTTACAATTGCTATCATCCATCCTCGGCTATTACATTTGTATTACACTTGCCTCAGAGGCTTCAGCCCAGTCCAAGGCTTGTTGTCTTTGCAGCTTTTCTGACATAAGTAGCCAATATCACTGAGAGGTGCAGAGACAAAATTCTTCCCAGGAGGCTGTGCGACTCTTTAGGAACTTTTCACTTGGAAAAGCTCACTATTAAGGCCTGTAAATCTGTTTGATTCAGTGAAGTTTGGTTCATGAGCACCTGTAAGGAGACAGATTTGAGGCAAAATTGTCCTCAGTGTCACTGGAGGCCATGTCTGATGGACACTCACCACCATTCTGCCCATGCATCTTAGTGTCCTAAGGGAGTAACTGTGGTGGTTAGGAGAATGTCTGTCTTTCTTCCGCAAAGCCAGCTGCTGATGCCTGTGGTTGTGTTTTGCCCGCAGGCTGGGGAGCACTTTGAAGGATCACCCCCCTTCCTCCTTACACCATGTCAGTGTCCTCATAGAATGTGAAATTTTCCAGCTCTGCATTTTGTATCAGGTCCTCGTATGTGGTGGGGCAATAGGCTTTGTACAGTTTCTCAGCCAAAGTGTTGCTGCCTGCAATCACTGCTTTCTGGTTGTGGTTCATGAAGTTCCACAAGTGCAGAGCATAGGAGTGGCTGAAATTGGGGCTTTTGTCCCACACCTCGTAGTACCGGCCCCAAGCTGGGTATGGTATGGGGTAGAAACGCTGTGGATTGAGGAAGGAGATGTTCTGGCAGCTGTGATCCTCGGTACCTTTGAAATCCGTGAGATTGCAAATGGTCTTGAGCATCCGTGTCATTAAAAAGGGCCCCTGGTTACCCCAGATGTTCCCATTGTACTTGAGAAAAAAGTTCTCCATGCAGTCCCAAATAAATTTGTGGTGGGCAGGAAAGCCAAAGATCCCATTGCTGGAGAACTGTGACTTCTGTGCTGCTAGGAAGCTTTCTTCAGGGATGGGTCTGATGGAGATGACATCTGTATCCATATAGATACCCCCATACTTCCAGATGAGTGCCAGTCGGCTGGCGTCAGAGCTGACGTGGACCCAGTTCTTCTCCAGCTCTGGGACTACCTGCAGAGTTGGAAAGGTGAGATAATGACATTGGCAGAGAACAGACCGCATCCATCCATTGGACTGCAAATGTCACCCTAAAACTGCACTTGCACTCTTGCAAATGTCACTCACTGCCTTCTCTTCCTCCTGCTATTGAATTGTATTGGTATAAGATAAAGGGGCAGTGCAGAACAACGCTTTGTTAATATAAATGAATGCAGGAACTTTTCACATGTATTTTGTGGGACCTACAAGGTTAAATCAATGATACCATGATTCATTGCCTGCTATTTCAGTGGGACACAACCCACTTAACACACTCCCTGATCACTCACAGCTCTTTGAAACAGGCTGGAGGGTTTTCATTTGCACTGTTGGTATTTGGAGTTATTTTTCCTCAGGAGAAGGAGGAGTTTGGAGGAAATATGCCTGCCCTGCACCTGGATCGAACCGAACTAACTTGACAGAAGCTACTTGCAAGCAGTTTCCCAGGAACTTCTTTCCAGGGTGCAAGATCACACTTTGGTTTTGTGTATTGCGAGTACAAAACCTGAAATCTCTTCCTCATCTTACCTATTGTGGGCTCTGTCAGTGTGTGGCAGCATTAACAAGTGCTCAGGCAGCTCATTTTGTTTAACCAGCTTCTGTTGAAGCAGATTATTAAGCGTTGTTTTATCAAAACACGTATGCAGTCTATTTTTACCAGTGTTTCATTTGCCAAAAAATCTGATTCTCCAGATAGGGCGGAGGGGAAATGCTGTTAATGTGTTCAACAAACAAATCAATGAATACACTGCAAAACATGGCCAGAGTGTATCTATTCCAAAGCAAAACATAAAAGTGACTAACTTCACGAAGCCAGTTCTGGTTTTTATCATTCGTTTGAAGCCTGCTTCAGACTTTCCCCCTTCCTTCCCCCCATTTGTAAATGTTTTCTATTTCCCTATTTCTCCTTCATTATAGAGCTCACCTGATTGTACCACTGGAGCAGAGGGGTCTCCTGGAAGACTGTTTCCATCTGGAGAGGAAAAATGAAGACATTCTTCATAGAAGACAAAAGTGAGAAGGCTGCGTAGCTGGAGTTCAAGTCTAACGCTGTGTCATTTGTAAGTCCCTTCATGAAGAGGACAATGGGCCGGTCCTGGTAAGTCCTGGCAGCAGACTCCACAGAGCAGGACACCAGTGGGGGGGGCTCCAGGCGCTCTGTTGTCTCCAGGAAAATGATGCTTTTGCCAAGGTTCAAGACCTGCTCAGGTGTCAAGAAATGCTTGGGCATAGGCATGTAGGAGAAGAAGCAGCTGGACAGCAGGGAGATCTCGTACAAAATGCCCGAGACAAAGAAGAAGCAGAGGCATATCTGTATTTTCTTCAACATTCTTGCTTTCCCTCTGCCTTTGGGGTCATGCCTTGGACATGAATACTAAGGAGAGATGAGGAACAGCAAAAATATATGCCAGTGTTATTAGTTAACAGGGCTGGGAAATGTAAGACATGTCTTTGGACAGCATATCATGAAGGCAGTTTGGTGAAGCTCATGCTTTTTCCCTGGGACAAGCCCTGGTGAGATGTCTCATGGTGCAGAGGGCTCTTCCCTTTGGGGTAAAGTGCTGGGTCCCACCTCCTCACCCCCAGCCAGATAGGAGGAATCAGGTGAACCGTTGGAGAAGGGACTTGCAGCTATGTCCCATGGCACAGATATGCTTTCATTAGATTGGCAGATGGAAGAACCAAGGGATAGAGCAGGGAAAGCAAGGTAAGAAAGATCACCTTGCCCAATGCCAAAGCAAGGATCCCCAGGCCCTTTCCTGGGGCTGGCTGGTATAACAAACTGTTCCCAAGCACTTCATCATCATGCCAACACATGCTTGTCCATAAGCAAGAGAAGTCCAGGGGATCTGAGGAATAAAATGTGCCAGGGGGATATAGTGGGCTGTGAGTGCCAGTGAGGGGAAGGTCATGATTACAGTTTTGGATGTGCCAGCCAAAGCTAAAACACTGGCATGTAGGCATCAAATCTCTTTTCTAGTCTGGCCCTTCTGCTCACAATTGAATCCTAAAGGCCACAAGGAACTTGGGTCCTGCAGGGGTGGGTGATGGAGAAGGACGAGAGAGAGGTAGATATAAGGCTGGAAAGTGGATGGTTTTGTACAAGCAAGGAACTAGGACCTACCTGGTTTATGGTTCTGACAAATCCACATTTCCAACTTGCTTGTTTGCCAGCACAGTGGCAATCAGGCTGCCTTAAAGCCCAGCTCCTTGATGAAGACGCCCAAACTATCTGGAACATGCAAAGGGATTTCTGAAGGCAGGGAACTGATGCACAGGGGAGAACAGTCTGTGCTGCTAGGTAAGTCTTAGTCCCAGACACAGTTTAGTACCAATGGGACCCACCTAAAAGGAAAAGAAGGGGGAGGTTTTAGGTGAGACCTGTCTCATACCTGCATCAACCTGACCTAGCTCTTCCTTCCCTGTCTCACCAGGAATGCCTAGTGAGCCTGTACAGCACTGGGGAGCTACTGCTGCTGAGAGGCTGGAACTTAAGCATTGCACTCTTTGACAGGTTCATGAAGCAAGGAAATTCCCTCATGAAATGCCACCTGTTTGCATCTGAGTAACCCACATTGGTTTTGCAGACATCATGTGCCCTGCTCCAACAGAGGCTAGACATTGGAATGACAACCCAATGACCAAGCAACCCCTGGAAGTGTTTAAAACCTGCTTAATGAAAGGGAATGGGAGGAAACAGTTCTGTGTGCTTGGATAATTAATGAAATACATTATCATGTCACCCAGGCAGAATATAGATAAGTCCGCAGTACTGCAAGCCCTGTGGAAATTCCCCTGCAAGCGCTAAGAGTGCACTTGAAGCTGTGGCAGCTCCTGATCCATTTCTCAGCGCTAGATCTCATCAAATTAAATATTAAAGCAATGACTGTTCCCATCAGTACAGCTTTCCATGCCGCATAGCAGATTTTGTTATTTTCCGTTGCCACTGCACAAAGTTTCTCATTACACCCTGGGTGAAGTAGGTGACAGTGCTGTAAGCGCAGATACCAGTGTGGCTTTGAGTATGTTATGCTGGTCAAAGCAGCATGCAGAGAAGGGAATGTTGCTTTTTAATTATCATTACTTTTCATGCTGTTTTCCCACTTTCTGTCTGCCCCAGCACTCTGCAGAGGAGCCCCTGCTGTGAGAGGCAGCACCTTGTGCCCAGGGCCTCCTTGTTGATATCAAATTTAAATGGAAGGCATTGAATGGAGAGCAAATACAAGCAGTTTGGAAACGACTTGTTCCTAAGCCTGAAGATAAACCAGCCCCAGTGATGCTCAGGTGCACTATGAATAGCTGCTGCTGAATCCAGCAGGAGTGAGATTATAATCAACTACATTGCTTGAACAGCAGCGTTTCCTTCTGCAGTCCCATCATATCTCTTTCTTAGATCCATGTTTCTCACTTACTCCAGCCATTTGAAGTTATAACAGAAAGAAAAAGTTGCCCCCTCACAGCTCCCTCACCAATCTCAGCTTTGCCAGTTTTCATGCTTCTTTGTTTTCAGCTCTGATCTAAACCTGCTGCTGTTCCATGCTGCTGCTGCAGTACAGTCCCTCTTTTCCTTGCAGTTTTAAATATCTTGATGCCACTCTCTTGGCAATCTTTGCTTGAAGCAGAAAACCCAGACTTTGATTAGAAATAGGACCATCAGGACATTCCCATTACTGGATTAATATTTCTCCTTTGATGGCCTAAAGACCCGATGTCTTTATGAGCAGCCTAGCAAACCTGCGCTCGCAATAGTCATTCGAATTTAAAATAGTCCAGGAGGCATTTTATTTGCAAATTGGGGGAGAGAATGAGTAGACACTCCAACACATCCCAGCTCCGTATATGACATTGTGAAGAGAAATACAAATCTTCATCCTCTCATTCTGGGAAATTGTTTTGCTTGGTTGATTTTCCAAAACCTCTGTGTGGCGGGTTATGAATTCTCATCACATTTGACCTGGAGGCTGCTGTTATCAAAGTGTTCACTTCCCTGCTCAAGTTAAAAGGACTGCAGAACCAAATGTTAAAAATAAATCCCAGCCATTGAATAGATTACCCTGCTGAGTGGGTTGCTTTTCTGGATGCAGCAGAAGGCATGCTGGCTTGATGGCCCATCTTGTAAAGATATTTCTTTTCTCAGGGCAATTTCAGTATTTCAAGAGCAGGATGAAAATGAGTGGGAGACTACAAGAGAGATTACTATGAATGCCAGTGCACTACAGTACTGTTACTGCCGTGTGATGATTCCTCTGAGGCGTTCATGAGACGCATGCGGCAGGAAGGTATGGCTGGGTGTTTTTCAGTAACTACCACCAAAGGGAGTAAATCAACGTGCCAGGGTGCTGGCAGCCCTGCACACCCCCTGCATATCACAGGCTGACTCTACAAATGCTGGAGTCCCTGAAGCAGCAGCCTGAGCATCCCTGAAGATTCAAGAGAGGCTCCCATCCTCCCATCTGTCCCAAACACTGCATCCTTCCTTTGAAAACCAGCTGGTTTTGCATTTGACCCTGCACCCATCCAGCTGGGTAACTGTCCCTCTTTCTCCTGGCAAGGAATAACCCCAAGGCAGTCCATGTTTGTAACGCACACAGCATCCCTTGAATCTACATGGGCTTATTTTCTTGTCTTTACAGAATCTACTTGAGTAAATTACAGCTAGAATTGAGTTAGTGCACGTGTGTGCGCTTCAAAGCCAACTTCCTTACAGATTTAATGGCATGCACATTTGGAAACCTCTTTCAAATGGAAAACCTGTCGAAGAATATATCACATTTGCTGCAGACTGCAATTAAACAGCCATTCTGACCTCCAGGAACGCATGAAAAAGAAGCGGCTTCTTACTGCATGGCTTCTCACCTGCTTTCTGATTCTACAACCTGACATGCTTAAAGATAAAGCAAAACTCACCTCTTGGCTGCAAAAAAGCTGGCAAAGTGTGTAGTCTGTTGGGAAGTAAAGCCAAGCTGAACCACACTGGAAGGTATCCACAGCCACTGGTAAGCCCTTTGCCTGTGTCACCAAAGCTGCACTGCCTCTCCACAATCTTCTGCCCTGCTAGGGCTTGGAGCAGCCTCATGGCTTGTTCTCCACCAGCTCTGGTGTTTGCATTCTTCGTGTACTGAGATAAGGCTGAGCAAGGAGCTAGGATTGTGCTTTCGAAGGTACAAGGAACACAGGAACAGGCAGTGCAAGGTGCTTCGGGCAGCAAAATGTGAACCCCACCACTCGTGAGAGATGGGTGGGACTGAGCAAAGTGGGTCCACTTTGCATCTTTTGGGGGTGGTTTACAGCGTAATAAGTCATCTCTCTTTTTATGGAAACCATGTTTATGGAGGCTATTTACTGTTCTTTGCCCTATATCAGAAAAGAACTTTTCTTTAGCAGCATTGATGTTCTGAATACTTCCAAAGAACGCAATGACAGGGTCTCTTATACATCCCAAATAACATGACACATCCTGAACTGGCTGCCTGACCAGCTTCCCATCAGATATCAGGCAGGCAGGGAGGTTTGCTGATCCATCAGAGCTTCTGCTTTTCCCACAGCCTGTTCCAGCAGGATGCCTTGTGGAATGCAGGAGCATCATCAGGTGTCCTTAGAAATAGGATGATCCTTCTCAGGTTGGAAGGATACCCCAGAGCTTTCCTGGCCCTAGAGTCTAAGGGGTATGAATTTCAGTGGCCATCCTGTGCTGGGACAGCAGAATTTGTAAGAGAGGTGGAGCTGTAGCACTGAAGAGAACTCCCCAGTGCATTCGCTCCGGCAGTGTTCAAGGCCAGATTGGATAGGGCTTGGAAAATCTGGTCTGGTAGAAAGTGTCCCTGCACATGGCAAAGGGTTGGAACTGTATGAGCTTTAAGGCCCCTTTCAATCCAAACCATTCTGTGGATCTATGATGCCTCCTGAAACACTGACCTGTACTGAAGCAACATCACTCAGCCCATGTGAGGAGACCAGAGCATCCTGCTAGGATGCAGTCTCTGGCTCCCAGTTGCACACAACCATCTGGCTCTTTGCAGCTCCCCACCAACTCTTTTTCTCTTCTGATTTTTGGCAAGGCTATTTAGATTACCAGCAGGGCTGGAAACTGTATTCAGCCAACACATGCCATCAGCCCTGCATGTTGTGCACGTGGAAGCATGGCAAAACCACTCAGTGGCCACAGAAAACCACTTCTCTCCACCAACAGCAACTACTTAGTGCTTATAAGCCACCAAAAAAGG